>CAXAQZ010000996.1:0-81785 GCA_963971145.1 Sussaba pulchella | reverse complement strand
CAATGAAAAGAAATATACATATTGTGCATTCTGACAAATTGCTATGTCTAAAGTTTTGTCGGTTGGAGGATAAAGCAAAAAATTGAATCCGACAACAATTTTTTTCTTTCGAATTGCCAATTCCACCGAGGTAAACAATATCACTGGGCATAACCACATCGTCCAGCTGAACATCAATATTCACGTTTTTCACAATCCTGATAACATTATCATACGTTGAATAAAAAAGAATGAACTCATTAAACAATATCGTTTGTACGTGACATCAGTTGATGACCATAAATAAAACAATATCACCGGGCATAACCACGTCATCCGACCTAACCTCCACATTCACATACATCTCAATTTCACGCCCGAATACAAGTATCCAGAATTATTAATTGGACGTGCTTGATAAAATCGTCAGTAGAGCAATCCTGCTAACTAACTAATTATTGAACGTTAAATGGATAATGCACTCTTAAAAAAAAATATCGTTTATACATGAAATCAATTAATAAAAAATTTTCACTCTGAATCACTCGAGAAAAAAAAAAAAATTTCCGTTAAAAGTTCTGTTTCGAGGTTAAAACGATCGACCAATCGCGCTGTCTCTCTCGCACTCAGCGATATCGTCCGGAGCCTTGATGCAAAGCACACGGATACGTTCCGCTACACTTACACACGCGCTGTCACAGCAGATGATGCCGTGGAGTCTGCGATTCATGCAGTCGAACCCATCAAAATTGCGATTTGAGAAAAACGTTCGAAAACGTTCAAATTTCTACATTTAACATCTCCGCCAGTTGAGATCTGATCATAAATATTATGGAAGCTAAACCCTCTGTGACTTCCGACACCGATGTACATCAATTTGTAAAAAGAAAATCAGCCGTTTGGCCGGTAAAGCATTTCCAACAAAACGCCAATTCACGTTGCTCACGACGAAACACATAACTCCCGTTTTCAGCCGGGAGTTAAAAAATTAGCTACTTAAGACGTCATGATAAAACTTCTACAAGAAGTTTTTTAAAAGACTTCATACTGAAATCTTTATAATTTTGATGCTGACTGGGAGGTTGAAAAAATGTTACTATATACTCACAGCTTTGAGTATATAGATTTGAAGGATATTCAAACCCACGAAGTACGATAAATAAAAATAAAGAAATACAAGAAGACGTCAGTTACAAAATTTTAAGCTCGATTATTCTGAAATTTTTTTTTTATTGACGAATAAATTTAATGTCCCGTGCTGTTATCAAATAATTGTTCACTTGCGTACTAAATTCTTTACAGGCGTGTACATATAATTCATTTATTATTATCCGTGTCATTCATTGTATTTTCCGGGTTACCCTGAGTCCTCAGTTCATTTAATAAAAACCATACTTATCAAATTTGTAGCAACCATTATTCTACCCTATACCATGTGAAGGAAGCAACCCTTAAGCTTCGTCTCGCTCCTTTGGGTTGCAGCCCCCTGGGCACGAGCCGCCGAGTGGGGGAGGTCTGAAAACGTATACAGGCCGGAATTAAGGCCAAAAATCGTCATTTCTCACACCGTGCCTGAGCAGTGGAAACGCTGGCTGTGCCACTGTACCAGAAAGCCCATCTAGCAATAGTTACCGAGGATCGAAAAGATTCATGGGTACGCCCTGATACTTTCGATCCTCGGTACTCGATCGCCAACGCCCTGGAGTTGTCTTGGCTCCGACTTTTTCCGATTCTTAGCGGAAACCTCCGAGCCGAACGTCCAACGACGACCAACAGAATATGCCCAGATATAACAGGTTTATATGAAATAACAAAGTTTTTATTCATGTGTGTTTTTTATCGATGAATATTTCTTGAGATAGTGTTTTTAATGAAAAATTGAAAATCCTGAACGGACGTCTGAAAAAATTTTAAAAAATCAGAGGAGTTCCTTTTGACTGAGATTCCAAATTGGCAGATTTTGAAAAAAATTGGAGGTTAAAAACTTTCACTATATACTTACAGCTTTGAGTATATAGATTTGAAAGATATTCAAACCCACGGAGTACGATAAATAAAAATAAAGAAATACAAGAAGACGTCAGTTACAAAATTTTAAGCTCGATTATTCTGAAATTTTTTTTTTTATTGACGAATAAATTTAATGTCCCGTGCTGTTGTCAAATAACTGTTCACTTGCGTACTGAATTCTTTACAGGCGTGTACATATAATTCATTTATTATTATCCGTGTCATTCATTGTATTTTCCGGGTTAACCGGAGTCTTCAGTTCATTTAATAAAAACAAAACTTATCAAATTTGTAGCAACCATTATTCTACCCTATACCATGTGAAGGAAGCAACACTTAAGCTTCGTCTCGCTCCTTTGGGTTGCAGCCCCCTGGGCACGAGCCGCCGAGTGGGGGAGGTCTGAAAACGTATACAGGCCGGAATTAAGGCCAAAAATCGTCATTTCTCACACCGTGCCTGAGCAGTGGAAACGCTGGCTGTGCCACTGTACCAGAAAGCCCATCTAGCAATAGTTACCGAGGATCGAAAAGATTCATGGGTACGCCCTGATACTTTCGATCCTCGGTACTCGATCGCCAACGCCCTGGAGTTGTCTTGGCTCCGACTTTTTTCGATTCGTAGCGGAAACCGCCGAGTCGAACGTCCAACGACGACCAACAGAATATGCCCAGATATAACAGGTTTATATAAAATAACAAAGTTTTTATTCATGTGTGTTTTTTATGGATGAATATTTCTTGAGATAGTGTTTTTAATGAAAAATTGAAAATCCTGAACGGACGTCTGAAAAAATTTTAAAAAATCAGAGGAGTTCCTTTTGACTGAGATTCCAGATTGGCAGATTTTGAAAAAAATTGGAGGTTAAAAACTTTCACTATATACTTACAGCTTTGAGTATATAGATTTGAAAGATATTCAATCCCACGAAGTACGATAAATAAAAATAAAGAAATACAAGAAGACGTCAGTTACAAAGTTTTAAGCTCGATTATTCTGAAATTTTTTTTTTTATTGACGAAAAAATGGCGTGTACATATAATTCATTTATTATTATCAGTGTCATTCATTGTATTTTCCGGGTTAACCGGAGTCTTCAGTTCATTTAATAAAAACAAAACTTATCAAATTTGTAGCAACCATTATTCTATCCTATACCATGTGAAGGAAGCAACACTTAAGCTTCGTCTCGCTCCTTTGGGTTGCAGCCCCCTGGGCACGAGCCGCCGAGTGGGGGAGGTCTGAAAACGTATACAGGCCGGAATTAAGGCCAAAAATCGTCATTTCTCACACCGTGCCTGAGCAGTGGAAACGCTGGCTGTGCCACTGTACCAGAAAGCCCATCTAGCAATAGTTACCGAGGATCGAAAAGATTCATGGGTACGCCCTGATACTTTCGATCCTCGGTACTCGATCGCCAACGCCCTGGAGTTGTCTTGGCTCCGACTTTTTCCGATTCTTAGCGGAAACCTCCGAGCCGAACGTCCAACGACGACCAACAGAATATGCCCAGATATAACAGGTTTATATGAAATAACAAAGTTTTTATTCATGTGTGTTTTTTATCGATGAATATTTCTTGAGATAGTGTTTTTAATGAAAAATTGAAAATCCTGAACGGACGTCTGAAAAAATTTTAAAAAATCAGAGGAGTTCCTTTTGACTGAGATTCCAAATTGGCAGATTTTGAAAAAAATTGGAGGTTAAAAACTTTCACTATATACTTACAGCTTTGAGTATATAGATTTGAAAGATATTCAAACCCACGGAGTACGATAAATAAAAATGAAGAAATACAAGAAGACGTCAGTTACAAAATTTTAAGCTCGATTATTCTGAAATTTTTTTTTTTATTGACGAATAAATTTAATGTCCCGTGCTGTTGTCAAATAACTGTTCACTTGCGTACTGAATTCTTTACAGGCGTGTACATATAATTCATTTATTATTATCCGTGTCATTCATTGTATTTTCCGGGTTAACCGGAGTCTTCAGTTCATTTAATAAAAACAAAACTTATCAAATTTGTAGCAACCATTATTCTACCCTATACCATGTGAAGGAAGCAACACTTAAGCTTCGTCTCGCTCCTTTGGGTTGCAGCCCCCTGGGCACGAGCCGCCGAGTGGGGGAGGTCTGAAAACGTATACAGGCCGGAATTAAGGTCAAGAATCGTCATTTCTCACACCGTGCCTGAGCAGTGGAAACGCTGGCGGTGCCACTGTACCAGAAAGCCTATATAGCAATAGTTACCGAGGATCGAAAAGATTCATGGGTACGCCCTGATACTTTCGATCCTCGGTACTCGATCGCCAACGCCCTGGAGTTGTCTTGGCTCCGACTTTTTCCGATTCGTAGCGGAAACCGCCGAGTCGAACGTCCAACGACGACCAACAGAATATGCCCAGATATAACAGGTTTATATAAAATAACAAAGTTTTTATTCATGTGTGTTTTTTATCGATGAATATTTCTTGAGATAGTGTTTTTAATGAAAAATTGAAAATCCTGAACGGACGTCTGAAAAAATTTAAAAAAATCAGGGACGTTCCTTTTGACTGAGATTTCAAATTGGCAGATTTTGAAAAAAATTGGAACCCAGATAGCAAAATGACGTTTTAAGACAGTCCGTATGAGCTCAGATTTATTATTTGGACTTCAGATCCTACGTCCAAATGTCATTTTTAAGACCTTCTCAAGAAGTTGAATGCGACACCTAATATACACTCTAAGATCTCATCAAAAAGAGCTCTTAAAGAACTCTTTTTTCTGAACTTGCAAAAATGAACGCATAAAGAGCTCTTTCAGCTGAGTTCACGGGAAGACTTCGTAATGAATTTTTTTTTTTGAGTTCTTTAAAAAGAGTTTGAAATGAATTCATATTTCGGAAGTCTGAAATATGATTTCTTATAGAATTCTTTTTCTGGATATCAATTAGCAGAATAAATATATGCGATTATAGACATTTTATATAAACTTTTTGAATCCTCTGAAATGTAATTTTGTCAATTTCCTAAACATTTTAAATATTTAAGAAATTTTCATGCATACCCGCTTTGTCAATTTACATAGAATAATACTAAAATATTTCATGTATTTGAAATGTTTAACAATAAGTATTCGAGATTATATTTTTTATAAAACGTCCAAAACCGGTACATGGAAGTGATTTAGACACAAAAAATTCTAACAATTGTTTCAGAATAAAATCTAATTTTATTTTTTTTTCATGTTAACCATCATGGTAATCAACAAACTTGTTATTGGTAATTTATATTATTTCATAATATAATTCGAATAACCTTAGAAAAAAGTACAGCGTAAACTAAATAATGACATTTTATAAAAAAAAGAAAAAAAAAAACCTCAATAGTCATTGAGGATTGTGTTTGCTGGTTAAAATTTTTACTCGGTCATTAGCATGTTGTAACCAGTTCATTATTGCTTGCTTGGAATCATCAAGCGAAGATCGAGAATTGGAAACGACCTTAGCTCGAAATCATTAAAAAACATAATTAGTCATGTAAATATTACTTAAAAGAATTTATTTTTTCCAAGTTTTTAAAAGCAAGTTTACGAATCTAATAAAACAAGTACTCCATGAGTATTTTTTTTAGCTCAGTAAAAAAATTGTATTTCTTTTAAAATAATAATCTTTAAAGTTATTCAATGCGAAGATTAAACGGTTCTAACTTAAAATCATTAACTTACCTCTCAGATTCTCTACAAGAGACATTCTCTCAACCTTTAGAGTCTTTTTCTGGCCACTCCAAGATAATTTGCAGCCTAGTTCATCACTTAAAATAAATGCTAGAACGGTTCGAATACATTTCTTTCCATCTATGTTTCGTCGTTGCTTAATCAGATCCTCCTGAGAAATTGTATATTGTAAAATCATATCGATAATAAATTCATAAGTTCATTGATTAGACCGTAATAAGCAACAGCATCTTATTCAGAATTATCCACAATATAAAAAAGTACGGAGGCATTAAAGCTTTATAAATTATATATGTACATTAGAGTGTCCGTTAAAATAACTTTTTTTTGGGCTACCTCTTGTTTCGATAGGTTATGATGTACAAAAAAAGGGAAAAATACTTTTTTTCGATTTAGTGCATGCCTGATAGTGCCGAAAATCGATTAAGGTGAAAAAAGGGTTTTTTTAGAGTTTTTCGCGTGTATCTCATGATATATGCATTTCTTCTAATATGAGTACTCATAATAAATGGAAGATTATAACTTTTTCTATAAATCATGTCTCTTGCGTTAATTCCGTAATATGTATATTAAGGCGGCTTGAAAAAAAACTTTTTTTTTTCTTCAACCAAAATACACTCACGCCAAAGTATCTTCCATCAAGAGAATTGTGTCCAAAGATGAGCCCGATCGGAATATTTTTAGGGGTTGCGCAAGATTTTTCTAGTTTTCCCATTTGATTAACATGGGAAGGGCGTCAAGTTCCCATTTTATATTTATAGGTATTTTATATAGGTATAGGTATAATTTTATAGGTACGTTGATCTGGTTAGTTCCATTTGAAAGCGCTTGAAAAACTGCTTAAAATGACGTGCGGACCTTTGTGATCCAATTGCAACTTCAGTCGATAATTTTATTTTTCCATAAATATGTTGTTCTTTTCCGGTACAGACATACCGAGTGTCGCATTTTTAGTTATACTTCAGGTTTCCACGAAAAAAAAAATCCAATCGAATAGGAGTTTAATTAGGGTTTGAAGGAGGACATCCAAAAAAATAAATTTTCCAAAAATTCCAAAATGGCAGCGCTATGGGAGACAACATATTGGTTTAAAATGGAAACCATGTGCTTCAAAAATCTTAAAAATATTTCTCGTCAATACTTACAACTTTTGTATGAGTCATTTTTGGCTCCGTAGAAATCCGCGCGGAATTAAGCCCGATCCGACTATTTCAAGGGGTCGCCTCGATTTTTTTAAAATGTTTACATTTGAATAACACGGCGCAATCATTTCATTATCGAATGAACGTGAATCGACGAAAATGAGCTATAACAAGATAAATTATGAATGATCGCGTTGCAGTAGAGTCACCCGAAGTTACGACAATCAAATAATAATATAAGAAGAGAGAATTAAAAATTTAACCCACAAAATCATTAAAATTAATAATATTCGTCTGTGATAAAATGTTGTTAATTCTCTCTTCTTATATTATTATTTGATTTTCGTAACTTCGGGTGACTCTACTGCAACGCGATCATTTGTAATTTATCTTGTTATAGCTCATTTTCGTCGATTCACGTTCATTCGATAATGAAATTATTGCGCCGTGTTATTCAAATGTAAACATTTAAAAAAAATCGAGGACACCCCTTGAAATAGTCGGATCGGGCTTAATTCCGCGCGGATTTCTACGGAGCCAAAAATGACTCATACAAAATTTGTAAGTATTGACGAGAATTATTTTTAAGATTTTTGGAACACATGGTTTCCATTTTAAACTAATATGTTGTCTACCATAGCGCTGCCATTTTGGAATTTTTGGAAAATTTATTTTTTCGGATGTCCTCCTTCAAACCCTAATTGAACTTCTATTCGATTGGATTTTTTTTTTTTCGTGGAAACCTGAAGTATAACTAAAAATGCGACACTCGGTATGTCTATACCGGAAAAGAACAACATATTTATGGAAAAATAAAATTATCGACTGAAGTTGCAATTGGATCACAAAGGTCCGTACGTCATTTTAAGCAGTTTTTCAAGCGCTTTCAAATGGAACTAACCAGATCAACGTACCTATAAAATTGGCGGAGCTACGATTTTTTGAATGGGAACTTGACGCCCTTCCCATGTTAATCAAATGGGAAAACTAGAAAAATCTTGCGCAACCCCTAAAAATATTCCGATCGGGCTCATCTTTGGACACAATTCTCTTGATGGAAGATACTTTGGCGTGAGTGTATTTTGGTTGAAGAAAAAAAAAAGTTTTTTTTCAAGCCGCCTTAATATACATATTGCGGAATTAACGCAAGAAACATGATTTATAGAAAAAGTTATAATCTTTCATTTATTATGAGTACTCATATTAGAAGAAATGCATATATCGCGAGATACACGCGAAAAACTCTGAAAAAGCCCTTTTTTTCACCTTAATCGATTCTCGGCACTATCAGGCATGCACTAAATCGAAAAAAAGTATTTTTCCCTTTTTTTGTACATCATAACCTATCGAAACAAGAGGTAGCCCAAAAAAAAGTTATTTTAACGGACACTCTAATGTACATATATTTCATACAAATATATACTGTCTAAAAAATTCATTCTGAAATGATTATTTATCTCTTGAAAACCATTTATTGCTTACTCCCTGTTACTATTCAATTTCATGGTTGAAGAAATTGTTTATTCTCAAGAAAATTATAAAAATTCAAAACAGCAAGAAACTCAGTAATTTTATGAAATTCAAACTGTCAAAATTTCATGCCAGTATTAGAATTGAATTTTTTACAAATCCATATGTTTTGTAAAAACTGGAAAGCAATTTACAAACAAATCAACCGTGAAATTTTTTGCAATTTTTGCTTATAAAGAAAGTAAGTACATATTTAGTGCATGCTACTTCGTTGTCGACTAATAACTTATTGAATTTCGCCAGATCTTGATAACTAGTTATTGGGAATTTCGGTAGTTTATTTGCCTGCTGAGTCGTAGTTGGCCGAGGATTATCAGCATGTATATTTAATAACGCATCAAGCTTACGAGACATGGAGATTAAAACCGAACGACATGCAGCTGTTGAAAAATAAAGAAATGTTTATTACCATAGGCTAACTAAAAGCTTTTTTCTAAGACCAGTTTCAACATAGTGAGAATAAATGAAGAAAATCTGATAGATGAATAATAGAATTAATGGATACTTACGGCAGCAGTTGTGAGATTCTAAAGACTGTAAAGTTGGATCATTAACGTGATCGATTGAATTAATAGTACGAGGTAGGCTTGATGCTCTTGGAGTAGTAAAACTTTCTTTTGTGGTCGAAAAACCACCTCCGCTTTTACCATCGACATTTACATTTCGATTTGTTATATTATCTTGTGACCCAACTACATGACTAGTCGTTGGTTTACTCTCCGGATTATTTAGATGTTTAATTTTACCCAAGTTGTGTTGTGACAAACTTTTAAGATTTTGACAATCCTCGTCTATGCTTGTGGTACTATTTCCACCAATATCTGGTATTGCTATAAAATAAAATCAATAAAGTTATGAATTACGGAATAAAATTAGTTCACTGTTTAATATTTTTTTACTTAATACTTACCGACGGTTTTAATTTCACTTATAATCGGCTTACTCAGCTTACTCGGCTTAAGATTTTGACGATCCTTGTCTATGCTTGTGGTACTTTTTTCATCAATACCTAGTATTTATATAAAATAAAATCAATAAAGTCATGAATTATGGAATAAAATTAGTTCACTGTTTAATATTTTTTTACTTAACACTTACCAGCGATTTCAACTTTACTTATAACCGGCTTACTCGTTACATCTGATTGATTGTAGTCGGGATGGGGCGGTTCATCGGAGAAATTACCATAATCGAGCTCCTGAGTTTCAAGATAAGCGTCATCTAGTAGTTCTGTAAGTTCAATGCCATCGCCTCCATTATAATTGAAAGATGGACATTTTGCTTTCTCTAAGTCATCTAAACTCTCCCCTGTGACAATATGAAAATGAAATGAAATTCAACTTAGACTGCAATACATTTTTTGAGCAACTTCATTGAAGGATTAAATATTGATACTGTACCTTTATCTTTTTTATCATCAATATTCTCGCTGTCATCGGTATCACGTTCACTGGAAGAATTGTCATCGAAACGTGCTGGTTTTTTTCGTCTACGTTTGGTAGTCTTTTCACGATCAACGATATTTTTAACAGATTTTTCATCGCATGTAGACATCTCTACGGCAACAATTTCAACGGCTCGAGCAGTATCAAAATTATCTTTTGTTTTCAATTAAAAAAAAAAAAAAATACATTAATTAGCAATGATTATTTTAAATGCTACTTTACCCATAAACAATACAGGGACTAACCGTACGGTCCTAACAGCTTATCGTACTTAAAAGTTTCCCAATCAGCCTTTGGAATGTCCTTTTTTTTGCATGCTAAAGTAGCATTTATTTTTTTATGAGGCCACGTAATTATTTGTTTATCATTGTTTATCCATGACTCTGGAACGGTTGCACACCAACTGTTAGAAAACGCAAAAAAATAATCCTGAAAGAAGAAGATGTTCGAATTAGCAAAAATATATGTGAGGTTATAGATTATGCTAAGCACTAAAATTTATTCATTATTCAACTTAATATTAATAAGTTTTTGAAATTATTATTTTTGAATAAATATACAGTTTACTTACAGTAGATAGGCTAGGCCGGTTCCAGCACAATGTCGATAAAGTACATTCTCTGTATTACTGGCTGCTCCTCGATTGTAGTTTTGTTAATCAATTCCTGCCTTACCGACTGTCTCAAATATCGATTATGGATCCCTGATCTGCCGTACCGGCTGAGTCCGATAGATGGCGTTATCTGTTAAGTCTTTTTACATTACCTATCTGATAGATGGCGTTAGTTAACCTAAATAACCTAAGTCCCACTAGCTTACCTCGATATAGATGATGTTCTTTACTAAGTCTCTCTACCTTACCAATGGAATACATTATGTTATCTGCTGAGTCATGCTACTTCACCTCGATATCTACCTAATCAATTGCTAAATATCGATTTACCCACTGCTGGAATTTACCTACCCAATTTACCCACCGATCGATCCCCACAGCTAAATATCGATTTTCAATCGACTGCTAAATACCGACTGCTCAATACCCACGGCTCGATCTTTTATCCACTGCTCAATACCGACTGCTCGATCTTTCACCCACTACTCAAGGCGATCGATACATTATCTCCGATAGTATGTTATCCTATTTGTTGTTGGGAGGTAAGGATTAATAAATTCTCATACAATTTCGATGTTTAGAAATTTTTAAAAAATTTTTTTATTCAATTTTTAAAAAAATATTACATATGATTATAATAACAAATGAATTATATACGCTTTCTCACATCGCCGCTTACAGGATTATAGTCCATTATACGATCATGTAATATTAAACAGTATGCTGTTGTTCCTGCTGGAAAATTTGTTTCTGTCTCTAGCTCCAAACGCACATCAACCGAAGCTTGTTTAAGTGAATCATTTTGTTTTGAACAATCGATGACAATAAGTCGCGCATGATCGAGAAAATTTTGCTTCGTGAGAAATGGTTCCATATCCTTGTCGTAGTAGGCTTTGCGGAATTTCGCGTACATATCATACAACAGTGCGTATTGATTACGATGAAGATCAAGATTGAGGTTGCCGTATGGATAACATTGAGAGTTAAGGAAGAGCTTCACGTTGGTAATGTTACAATGATCGAAGCGACTTGCATTTACATCGTTCATGATTTTTCGATTCGTTTGAAAGGCCACAATGATAAAACGTGGTTTTTTCAATTGATTGGATATTTTGACGGTCCAAATATGTTTCATCGTGGATGGAAGCATTGGATATTCATATAATTTCCATGTGCGATAACTCATGCTTATATCCTTCTCAATATGTCCGAGTAATTGTATCTTACTCTTATCAGATAGTCTCACATATGGCATTAACCACTCAATTTTCATAAGATTAATCTTGATTTCTTCGTAGTTTCCATCAGCCTGAGCTGTTTGCATAATTGCATTCGTATCGTTTCTCGATCTTGTGAGAATTAGCTCGTGCTTCGTATTGATAATTATTTTCCGATAATCCTCGGTGAACCCAAGAATCATAGAGATTGGTATGCATACATCAAATTATCCATTGTTATTCGTCAATTTTTTCGTTTCTTCCACATCGAGCCAGCCCGCGTTTTCAATTATCGAACTTTGACTCGGACTCAGCGATACATAACCTTTCATGAGAGAGGTCAAACCAACGTTTTTGCATCTATCAATCTCTATGGCATTGATCTCATAACGAATTTCTTCGAATAAATGCAATATTGCATTTATGTTGCAACGTTGACAAAGTATATGGTTGATGTGCATGAATCTCATAATGTGTTACGGATTCGTCGAATACAACGGGCGATCGCACGCGCAGGGAGTCTCCCATTATAGCAACAGCAAAATATCGTGCAAGTTACTTTTTTCCACCAACTACTCGGAGTCCTAGACTTCTGAGGAACTGAATGTTGCGACGTGCTAGCGTCTTGGTGACACGATGATGACTGATGATACGTCGGCATGCTGACTGTATTTTATAGTCTGAATCACTTTTACCATGAAACACAATGCCCATAATTACTTGCTCGCTTGCTTAATATGCAGTCGCACGGTAATTACTTCTCCACGAAAATTTATAGGTTCGTTATCTTGATCGACTATGCGTAATTGTAAATGATCAATGATCTTCACGGCGACCGGAAGGTAAATGACGTGAGATGGCACCTCGATGATCTTATATCCCGGTGGTACTGCTGGGAAAAATTCATGTATGGTGTGAACCTTTAGCTCGTTAATGTATGCCCCTGATGTAATATTGCACTCAATTCTCAATGCATTAATATTCAGAATGCGGACGGGTAATTCTAAACTGTGTACTGCGTTAGATGATAACTCGCGATGAGTAAATCCCAATAGACGAGCGATAGAATCATGTGGCCTTAAATCAATGTTTCGATTGCACTTTATCGCACTACGCAGCGTATTATTATTGGGTGTGATATTTATTGAAATCCCTTTGGATGCGAGTTTTTTCTTCAAATACGTATCAATATCTTCAATCTCATAACTTCCAGTTGGTAATTCAATCACTTCTGCACCCACGTAAAATTTCTTTTTTCCAATGTCAATGTTAGGAATGGAATTGAATGATAATAATTCCACTAGTCCAAGCACATAGTTCTTATCAGATGAAAGTTCGATTGGTGGAAAATATTGCGTTTCCAATGTCGACGATGCGCCCGATAGACTCAACGTTAATGAATCAACCATGGCGGTTCATTACCAACTGATTCAATTTCCCATGCTCTACAGGCATTTATATAAAAATTTTAAACACAAATGGCCGCATATATATGTATCATATTCTTGATATCTTCTATGATTATATTTGATTTCATTGTTAACTCCGAGATAATCCATTAGATCTCGAGGCGGTTGCAAATCTCCAAAACTGTCGAAATGAATTACTTTACTGCCATTTTTTCGATAGGCCACCCAGTGTGTGCCCGGGCCGTCTTTATCATCAAGGTTAATTATTGCTGATTCGCAATAATACGGTCCACCCCTGGGTAAGGCATTTCTCATAAATACACCACGAAAATGTGGAATTTTTAGAACGTGCGCATACTTAGGTAGCTCGACATCTGTGAGAGCTCGTTTAGGCAATTTTATGTTGAAATTTTTTTTTTTTCCACACCGAACTGTAGACCAAACCCCGTTTTATAAGGTTTGAGAAAGAGACCTTTACCCAAAGCAATAGCTTCTATTGTTTTATTATGTCTCTGACTCTCTTCCAATTGTTGTTTAGCGGCTTTTGCGTCATTCACGGCTTTTGCTATTCCCGCAGCACCACCAGCCAATGCTCCGGTTGCACTTAAACCGGCAAACAGGGAAATGAGAAGAGGTAAAAACCCTCCGACTTTTGAGGAAACTTGCAATATACGTGGTATATGAACATTTCTCTTTCCACCCGCAGTTTTTACAACATCACGAGCTTTCCTTAAAGCCGATTGAATGATTTCACGAGAATTATTTCCACAAGATTCCGATGCAGCTTTTACTATTTTAGTAAGCATGATTTTAGACTTCTTCTTCTTTTTAGTCTTCGTCTTGTTTCTCGTAATCACACCCATACCGAGTTTTGATTTTTTTTTCATTATGTTTGCGATAGCGTATGCAGCAGCCTTTTCCCAAATTCCAGAGTATACAATATCATGATCCTTACACGCTGCGTCCAAACGATTTATACCTGGATCACCGCGCGCTAAGCGTTGTGCTAGTTTCGTACCCGGACCGCAATACTGATAGCCCGGTATATGGAGCTCAATGGGTAATTTATTAATCAACTTATTCAAAACTCCACGACCTTTGTGCATGATGCGTATACAACGACGATCATACAATGACTAAAGCTATGGGTATATAAGCGTGATATTTATATTGTTTTTTCCATCAGTCATATGCAATATGGATTTCAGAAAGCAACCACTCGCGTTACCCGTATCGAATTTTGATGCTCTCGCGGAGCAGCGTAGCGTACGCAGTCGACTCGGAAAATTATTACCTGATAGTATTCGTGCGGTATTCTGTGGTCCGTCAAATTGCGGTAAAACAAATGCGTTGCTCGCTCTTATTACCCATCCCAATGGCTTGAGATTTTAAAACGTTTATGTATATTCAAACTCTTTGAATCAAGCGAAATATAAATTTTTGGAAAAATTGTTCAAGCCTGTGAAAGAAATCGGATATTTTGCCTTTGGCGAACACGACCAGGTCGTATCACCTGCAGATGCTCGTCACAATTCCATCATGATATTCGATGATATTGCATGTAAAAAAAAAGATAATGTGAGAGCTTTTTACTGCATGGGCCGACATAAAAATATTGATTGTTTCTACCTATCTCAGTCTTATGCGCAAATCCCAAAACATCTGGTGCGAGATAATGTTAATATGCTGGCAATTTTCCGTCAGGATGATATAAATCTCAAACACATTTTTAACGATCATGTGAATACGGATATGCGATATACACAATTCAAAGACTTGTGCTCAAAGTGTTGGAAAGATGATAATTATGGATTTTTGGTAATTGATAAGGATCGCCATGGTCTCGATAGCGGACGCTATAGAAAGGGCTTCGATTGCTTTTTCCATAAATAGATGAGGAGAGAGAGTGAAAATATTTAGTGTGTGATGATCTATTGAAGCGATAACATGGCTGAAGAGTTCCGGCGTGAAAAAAAAAAAACGCTTTACCAACTGGAAAAAGCGAGGGCTGCGGTTAAGCAAAAATATAAACTTTTGAAGGCAGATAAGCAGATTATGGAACGAACACTGGACGAAACTTTCATGCCAATAGTCAAACCGTTGGAAAAACTCATTAATGCTTCAGATGCAAATACTCATGAGATTAAGAATGAAATGAAAAACTGGCTGCCGAAAAAAGAGGTGAAGAAGGAGGAGGAGGAGGAGGAGGAGGATGAGGATGACGAACCACCTTTCAATCAAGATCGCGATGCATCATTTAAATCTGCGCGTGGAGATAATTATGATGATGACGGCGATGACGATGACAATGATGATTATGGAGAATTATCGGGAAAGATAAACGAAGAATCAATTACAAATAAATATCTCAGCTTACTTTATAAAAATCGAAAAAAGTTTATTGATTTGACATATGGAGTTAGAAAATTACCGGATGGTACACTCATGATTGGAAATTAATCTATTGATTTCAACAATGAGTATATAGTAGTGGGGCATGATAAATATCATAGAACCAAAGGTTTGCTTGAATTATTATTCAGAAAGGAACCCGATGAAAATGTTATAAGTACCGGGGATAAAAATAATTATGGAAAAATTTTGAATACCACAAATGCATACAAGAAACATTACAGTCCCGATGAAAGCGTGAGGAAACAAACCAGTCAAAAGTATAAGAATTATATCGCTCCATACATTAGTGCTACATCGCCACGAAAGCGGCAATCCACAGGCGGAGCATTACCTCGATTTAAAATTGCTCGGAGAAATACAAAAATGGATTATGTGCATTGGGATGATCCGAATGAGCTGGTAGATCGATTACGTTTACTGCTTGCCGAAAAAACTGCAGGCAATCCAAGTCATACTAATGAAATTATTTCAATAATTGAAGAGTTGCGTGAAGCTCGAATAATTTATTAATATCATAATAAATGTGGCAGTGCTCAGTTGAATAATGATCGTTGATGTGTGCGCACGCAAAGAGATTTTTATTAAGAAATAATGAGCAGCAGCATGGAGCGACGAAGACTAGTAGAAGAGTTGCATAAACCCGCTCGACGCAATTATCAACGGCGAAAATTTCATGTACGAGGCTTAGATGAATCATGGCAAGCCGATCTTGTGGAGATGCAGCCATACGCTCGAGAAAACAAAGGATTTCGATACATGCTAACGGTCATTGACGCGTTATCTAAGTTTGCTTGGGCTGCACCTATATCGAGGAAAACTGCAAAAGATGTCACCACAGCCATGAAATGTATTTTCGAAAAAGGCCGAGTCCCAAAAAATCTACAAACTGATCATGGCAAAGAGTTTTATTATTCAAGCTTTCAAAATCTCATGAAAAAATACAATGTCAATCATTACTCCACGTATAGTAATCTCAAGGCATCTATTGTTGAACTTTTCAATCGTTCAGTTCGCATGGAAATTACAAATGGCTGGATATTCTGCCTGATCTCATCACGACATACAACGACTCCAAACATCGAACTATTGGCATGAAGCCGAAAGATGTTACAGCAACGAATAGTAAGACGTTGTTACAACGTTTTCCCCATGATCATCGTGGAGAACGAAAAATACCAAAATTCAAAGTCGGCGACAAAGTACGAGTCAGCAAGAATAAGCATGTTTTCGAGAAAGGTTATACACAAAACTGGACGACGGAAATTTTTACGATCCATCGAGTAATATTAACGGATCCTACGACGTATAAACTAATGGATTATCGAGATCAACCAATCGCCGGCGGCTTTTATGAAGAGGAGCTGCTGAAAGCTCAATACCCCGATGTATATCTTGTAGAGAAAATCATCAAGAAACGAGGAAATCGAGCTTATGTTAAGTGGTTGGGATTCGATAGGACACATAACAGTTGGATAAATAAGGAAGATTTATAAATAAAGACAATAGTTTTATATTTGTATTCACAAACGTAAAAAAATGTTTATTCAAATAAAAAAATTATTGAGTTACAAATTCAATTTTGTCACATTTTCCAACAACTCCCACATACTTCAATGAAAATTTTCTTTCGTCGACAATCATCTTAACCATCCTTCCGAAGAGTGCTGCGTCTTTCTCAAACACCACAGAGATACGCTTCGGCATGAAAACTTCGAAGCTGTCATCGATGGTGGCCACGGTGCTGTGACCGAATTTTGTTGTCACTTGCTTCAAGCCCGTGATTTTGTATAGCTGATCGACCTGCAACTCCTTGAGTTTTTTCAACGGACGATAGCAATCCAGCCGAGCGATTCCGTTAAGCAGTGCGATATCCATTGCCGTTTTTTTTTTTTTTTTTTTTTTTTTTTTTTCGGTTGAGAAAAAAAAATATATATATTTGAAGTTGTCGATGGAAAATATTTGACGTTGTCGATGAAAAATCTTTATGATGTCTGACGAAAAAGGGCTTCGAATCCTCGGTTTATATATCATTATTCCCCCTCTACCATCAAGATTTTATTTTAAGATTGAAGCACTGATTGGTGCTCTATGTTAGAGAAGCGAGGGGGCGTTCTTATTAGCTTATACTATCCCCCTCCACCATCGTCATCATTATGATTATTATAGAATTTTTAAAAATTTATCAAGGTTCATGAAATAAACAAATCAAACATATTTAATATAATTTGTTGGTTTTTATTATAATGGCCACACTTTTTTTCGTTTTTTTCCTTTTTTACAACGATCAACATGATAAATACTGCCCTGTGGAATTTCACAATGTCCCCAAGGGAGCGTATCAGTACTATTAGGTGGAATATATCGCTTGTCATCGTGTGGACTAAGCGCAACCTTTACCTGTTTTTCCGTATACACATTATGCAGATGAGCTACAATAACCTGTTGTTCCCGCGTTTGCTTTTTATTGTTTCGTAGACACTCCATGAAGTCATCAAAGGTGATGCTATCTTTGACCACCGCAGTTTTCACCCCTTTTACTTTTTTCATATGATCTTTGCCCTCAACACGCACGCTATACATCTTACTACGTAAGCCCACAAATTCCGTCATTATTTCTCCTTTGCATTCATCCTTCATTAGACCTACAACTTTTTTATTCATTCGCGGAATTCTAAACTCATTGTCTTCAGGGTAATCAGATGTATCGAACCTCGCAATGTCGCGCTTCATGATTTCGTCAATATCAGGGCACTGAATTTCATAGATTAAACTATCAGTATCGGTATACAACAATTTACAATGGTTGTTATTGAACTGGGGGAGCATATAATCATAGTGGAAGTCATACATTAGAATCTTTGATAAGTCTAATACACATAACCCCACATAGATTGGTTTGTTAAGATGAACTTCGATTCTTTTCATCTGAATTGCAACTAGATTTTCATCGAAGATGGCTGTGCTGTGGAAATTTGGTTTAGCTATTAACGACTCGGCACCATAACGCCCATCCCAACGTGATACAAGTTTTACATCGATACGCTTACGGACATTCTCCATGGTTTTCCCGAATACAGCATTATTCATCAATTTAAATAAGTTTTTCTCAAATTCATTTCTAGCATGTTTTCGCATATCACTGTTAAGATCGATGTACGATTTTAACCATGGTTTCTGATTGAACTGTAAAACTCTATGAATCCGTTTGAGCTCTAATCCGTATCGCAGAGCTTGTTTAAGATTGCGATAATGCAAAACATATCGGATTTTTGAGCTCAACGTTGTCATGAGCTTTACTTGATTCGAACCTGGGGCGCACTTATGTTCTGGGCATAGAGGAAAGTCTTTGTGTGTATTATGTTGCTGAATGGGATAATCGAGATCGACTTCAAGAATGTAGCCCACCGATGCATCGTCGGCCACAGCGAGAAAGTCGATTTCATCGATGTTTTTCACCCATTCAAATCCACCATACGGTAATGCTTCCATCATTGCCCATCCATATAGATTGTTAACATCATAGTACATGAGAAACTTGACATCTTTGTTCAAATAAAAATTTCTCATATACTTGTTGTTAGCTCGAGCATACCGGTTGCAGCATTGGCTAACTCCGCCTCGTATCCCGCGCTCGATAAACATATGCATGTCGATATCCGTTAGAAGTTCTAATTCAATCTTTGTATATTTAAGCATCGCATCCCAAGTTAACCCGGGGGTTGTATAATAATGCGCTGGATCTAGACCATACGCACTTAAACAATTATCACGGAAATTTTCGAATATATCAGCTAAAAGGAGCACGTCTGTTTTTAAATAAAGATCCGAATATGCACCCAAATCGCTAATACGAAACTCTCGCCACACTTCTTTAGCATGCTCATAGTCTTTATCCGAAATGTCACGGTTATTGAGGGTGCTATGAAACTTATCCCGCGGTGGAAGATTCGTCTCGGCGAGTTTCGTCAATGAATCAACGTATTCATATGGGAAAATACCTTTTCTCATGAGAAGATCGTGTTGGCGCGATGAAAGCCCGATGAATTCCTTTCGAACGATCTTCAGATCGGTCATATATGAAGCGAGCTCATCCAATGATGACGCCATGAAGCGGAATGAGTCGATAAACCGGAATTTGATATCGCTCGCGGCAATATGCTTCGTAAAGGAAATGTATCGCTCCTTGTTTTGTGGTAATATAACCACGCGTCCTTCCAAAGAGGTGACAATTTCCTTCACGATGAAGTGCGAATCATAGCCGGTCAAATTGTGAAAGATCACGGGTATGGTTCGTGAATCCTGATAACGTAGATTACATCCGCTATGTGCCGGTCCTCGATATCTATAAAAAAATACATTTAAAAAAATTAAGACTAATCCATAAAAGTTTTTTTAAATTAGAAAATGTATATTTATGTAAAATAAAAATTACTTCATATGGTTAAATGAATTACTTACCGCCCCGTGAGATGACAATGGTCCTTCACTCTGTCGCTGGAGATGACATTTTTTTCACAGATGTGACATTTCGTTGACGTAGAAAAATCTCGTTGTTGCTGAGCTGATAATCTCTCCATGGGCATCGGATTGAGATATATTTCTTCAACAGTTCTTGCGAGCTGTTCGAGTTTTCGAACAAACCATTCCGCAGGCTTGGGACCTCTAAAGCTGCAGTATTCCGATTTCGAATCATCATAGCTGCACTTTATATAATACGCTATGCTGAATGCCTCGTGCTTTTGATAAACGATTTCATTACGTGTTGGTTTTAGTATGCACTCGATGTCCGCATATACAACGAATGGTACTCGCTCACGATGACTATAATTCTTGAAGCGTAACATTTTGTTCCATGACGTCGGCATGATAGTCTTGCATTTATTAATGTTTTTGCAATCGATTTCATGCGCGGCTAACTTATCTTCGGTTCGAAAATAATATAAACAACGATCACAAATGTGTTGTTTATGAAACCGCTTTGATAGCTGAGCGGAAACCAATCGTGATAAATTTTTTATCAAAACGTAGTGAAATCTTGGCAAATGATAGCCCAAATCAGTATTTCCTCCGTTATTATCGTCTTCTTTCTCATCAATATATTCATCTTGTATGAGAAGAAGATTCACATGAATATTCCGTTTCGAAGGAGTTACATGAAGAGGCGCCACGCTAAACTTTTCACTTTGTTTCTTTAGAATATATAAATTAATCGATATTTCATTCTGCTTCTCGAATTTGAAGATGTCATTCGGTTTCACCGGGAATTCAATACCGTTAAAGTTCAATTCATTTTCGTAATTTTTATATACGCTAACGCGATGTCGATTTTTCCCATCATGAGTTGGATGTAATGCTGCTAAGATAGCCCATTTAAAACACATATTATTCATGTTATTTACGTTTATACACGCGTTCTTCTTTTGAATAGATTCCGGTAACGCGATGTATGAAGTACCTCGCATTGGATTAAATTTATTGATGTTCACTGTAAGATTAACTATTGAGTGAAGCGCCCACCCTGACTCTTGATGTTGAAATTCCTCTATATCTCTTAGAAGCGGATCTTGTGCATTTATAACAAACCATTCTCGAACGTTTGTATTGGGATAGATTATCTCAGCTTTCGTATTAAAATATTTCAGATCAATCACTTCTTCAATATTCTTCATAACTACGAATTTTGCCGCGAGAACTACATACACTTTTACAGCGTTTTTCTGCACTTCGAGCACCATCGCGAGATTTTCAGCAAAAATATGCATGCAGCTCTCCATAAATGTCTTAATATCAACGTGATTTAAATTCACAATTACACCCGTCTTGATACGATTTTTAAACGCCGATCTAAGATTAATCCACTCAACACTTTTCGCAATTTCGTCGGCACCACCATTATCATTAATCTCACCGTCTCTCAAACCTCCACTACGTTTCAATAAACGATCGAATTTTATTTTCACTCCATTTAAAAACCCTAACGTATTTAAAAACTTTCTTTGTTCAGCACCGTTTGCCGATACTACATACTTTTCCAGGGATTCAATTGTTTTCACTAAACGATCGGCCCGTATATTAATTTCGTCCGCGTTAAGACTTGGCATGAGATCGAGGATCTCATGCCACGTATTCACCACTTGAAGACACTCGTACGCGTTCATGGCTTTTTTCCGTGTGTTATTCGACTCAACTCATTGATAGTGAAAGAGCTTGCAGTGCTAGCCCTCGAAGAAGAGTCTACGCCTGCGGTTTGTCTCTTCGAAGCGCCGCAACCCTGGACTTTGATCGCCGATAATTTCAAAAGCATAAATCGGTGGCTTGCCCAGAATTATCACGGAATTTCGTGGAGCGGCGGCGATATATCGTACGAGGACCTGAATGCAACTCTCACCATGTTGTTACAAGATGCTCATACTGTATACATAAAGGGATCGGAGAAGACGGAATGGCTTCGTCAGCATATTCCATTGGCCGTGAATATCGAAGACCTGGATTGTCCTTCGCTCGATATATTGGGCGAAAAAACCACCGGTACATGTAACAATCACCCGCATATGAGATCAACATCGCACTGCGCCGGATTCAATGTACGCGTGATGAAAACATGGTACCTCAACACATATAAGCCAGCAATAGCGGCAACAGCAGGAGCAGCACGGAGAACACCGCCACCGCGAGCGCCACGACCCTCATTTATCTATCCCTATGGCGATGAAACTGTGGAAATACCTGCAGTAAGAACATCGTCGTCGGAGCCGATTGACTATAGTTATGGCTACGATACCGTGGATCGTAACTACTACTAAGTGAAATTTTTTTTTGGTTTCGAACTTAAATCAATGTAAACAAAAAAAAAAGAGTGATTGCTATAATAATAAAAGCCAAACAAATTGTATTCAATATGTTTTGATTCATTTATTTTATAAACCTTCATACATTTTTTTTTATTCCATAATAATTAGATGTCCTCGGCTTTTAGCAGGGTTACGGAGCTTGACGTTCGAGAGGTACGATTTCCACCAGAGCTTCCGCTGTTTCACGATCGTTGTCTTGGTTTTTCATCGGATGAGCTTTGTAATCGATTCATTCGATCTTACATATCCGTAATAAGCGGAGAATTATGCGACGTTGGAACTTCAGCTGTTTCATCGACGTTGCGTTGGTTTTTCAAATTTTTATTGAATTTTCCCTCGAGGACGTGAATCATCGTTGTACAATCATCCATTTGCTTTTGTACGGATGATATGGTATTATGAATAAGGTGCACTTCTTGCCGAACAATATCTCGCATTATTTTCATCGAAACAGCATCATTTTCTTGTATGGGCTCGGCAAGATTGCATAATCTTTTATTATCCATATCAAATTGTCCATCTATGGTTATTTTAAAGCCATCACCCGGAGGACCGCGGCTTCCTGAGGATCCATCCTTTCGCGATAATGAGCGACCAAACACGTCAATGCTCATGGTTGAAATGATTATAATGAGCACATTCTGTATGAATATATTATTCTTGCTTTGCACTGAGAATTATTCTATTGCGTCTTACACTGTGAAAGAGGAAGGAATTTTCTTAAGAATATTGAAATAAAAAAAACATTTTAACATACATTTTTTTTCTTTTATTTATTTTATTTAAAAAAAATCAATTTTCCATACATTATTTTTATAATTAATCAATTTGATGTTTAAAAAAATCCTTTTTTATGAATAATTATTTTGATTAAGCATCAATTCTGATGGCAGCGGAGGCTTATGCATTATTGAATCGCCGAAAATGTTGCGAAGAAGCACAGCTTTACATAATGATGAGCCATGCCGGCGGGTGCTTTATTCGCTTTATTCGATGAATTGTCGTGTTCAAAGTCTTCAGTCCTAAAATAGGGGGTGAAGGGGTTTTCTCTTTTCTTTCCTGGTGTAGGAGGCTCGTCGCTCGACGAGCTCACCTCATCTTGTCCCGTGTTAGGCACGCTTCGTGCAGTGGGGGTGGCGGTGGTGGGGGTGACCGTTTTCATGACCAGCTGAGGATTTTCCGGATCATACCCTGTTGATAGCATAGAATCTGTAAAAGAAAAAAAAGCACACATTCGTATTAGAATAAGATTATTTTCCTTCAATTACTTTTATTAAATTTAAACAAAAAATACATACCAATAACGCTCGTCGTCGAACTTCGAACGGTGGTAAAGGAAGACTTATTATCTTCCTCTGGAAACAAGCATCTTTTTCATGTTGACTACAGCCACAATAGCACTTATTATAAATGCTTTGGATTATCTATAGCAAATTGGAAAAGAATAAGTTTATTAATAATGAATATTCTTTTAAAATTCATATGTAACTAAATAGATTTCTTTTTTTTTTACCTTCACACGTGGCTTCATGTTTCGTTGACGCCTGATGTTGTTTGTCAAACTGCTCGTAAGAGTTTTCGGCAGAATGAGATTCGGGATTTCGAGACCTACCCTTTTAAACGACAACTCGAAAAAGGCAACTAGAATATCTTAAGAAATGGAGGTACTTACCAATAAGATGAATGACCTAACCCCCACCCCCTCCATAACAGAAGTGTAGGCTTATGGTCTTTCACATGTTTATCATAAAAAATAAAAAACCCTATGCATTTATCTAGCAGATGGAGAATTTGTGAATTCGTGGTGTCGAATCTCACGCATATAGAGCAAAGGACATGTGAGCGAGGACGCGACATTGCACGTGGTTGGAGCACGCTTCTCAATCTCAGGCCTACACTGCTCATAAACAAGAAAATATATGACCAGGCGTGACTGAACTGGTCGGTCTGACTCTATGCCCCCGCCTGTGGGCTTATGTGAATCCTTTGTGTTAAAAAGGAGAGTCTTTCATCGAGTTAGCAAGGAGCCCCCGCAAAACACTTGAGTCAAATAAACAAACCAAGCCCCGCTGCTCATAAACAAGAAAATATATGACCCGACGTGACCGAACTCGCCGGCTTGACCCTACGCCACCCGGTGAGGCTCATGTGCAACCTTTGTGTTTAAAAGGAGACCCTTTCATCGAGTTAGCGAGGCGCCCCTCAAAACACTTGAGTCAAATATACAAACCTCTCTGTGAGAGCTTATGACTATGGTGTTAAGTCTAATACATATGATGAAATAGGACACGCGAGCAGGACTGTGTTATTGGTTGCATACAAAGCACGTTTCTCAATTTCGAGTCCCCCTGAGCCTGCTACTTCGAGTAACTCGCACGAAATATTCATTATAAATTAACTCAGAAAAAAATAACTATAAAAATAATATTCAACATTATTATTCATACCGTTAGTGAATAATCCTTTTCCCCACCCCATATCATAATAAAAGATTATACAATATAAATATAGAGATCGAACGTTTGGAACTTGTAGCTGTGTGGTAACAGATCGAGCAGTAAGGATCGACAGGATCGACATTATCGATCGATACTTAGCAGTTGGTATTGAACAGTGGGTAAAAGATCAAGCCCCGAGTAAATTTGATCGATAATCGATTCATAGCCGTGGGTAAATTGAATCTTGCAGTAAAGATCGGGCGGTGGGATAATGGATCGAGCAGTCGGTATTGAGCAGTCGATTGATAATCGATACTTAGCTGCGGGGGATCGAGCAGTTGGTAAATTGGGTAGGTAAATTCGAGCAGTGGGTAAATTGGGTAGGTAAATTCGATCAGTGGGTAAATCGATATTTAGCAATTGTTATGGTAGGTACCGAGGTAAAGTAGCATGTCTTAGCAGATAACGCCATGTATTCCATTGATAAGGTAGAGAGACTTAGTAAATAACATCATCTATATCGAGGTAAGCTAGTGAGACTTAGGTTATTTAGGTTAATTAACGCCATCTATCGGATAAGTAATGTAAAAGGACTTAACAGATAACGCCATCTATCGGACTCAGTCGGTACGGCATATCGGGGATCTATAATCGATATTTGAGACAGTCGGTAAGGCAGGAATTGATTAACAAAACTACAATCGGGGAGCAGTCGGTAATTCAGAGAATCTACTTTATTAATATTGTGCCGGAACCGGCCTAGCCTATCTACTACTTACACATTTTTTTTAAAGAAAATGAGATTCACGATATTTTAATTTTTCATGATCCAGAGAAAAGATGCGTCTTGATATATCTACACCGGACTTCACCAAACTTGTAAGTGAAACACGGGTGTTTTCTATCCTGATTGCTTTATTAATTTCAACGGGAGATGGCGCGTTGATAGTAGCGCGCGGATTTTCAATTGTATCGAATGACAGAGTTAAATATATTACAACAATAAACGATTCTTTTCGAATTTTAAAATTTATTTTTATATGATACATATATTTAATAATATGAATCGGATACATTCTTTTCTTAACTTAATAATTTGGGGTTAATTTGAAGAATGGATCAACGGGAAAAATGTAAATGATTTATTGTCAGGTATGCAAACAGCTTTTTTTTAACACTTCATATGCTCTTATATATATAAAATTACACCATATATGTCCAGTAACGATAAAAAGTAGTCTTGAGTCAATTGGGTAGTTTTCAAAATTTTTATAATTAATTAAGGTTTTGCCTTTTAAAAAAATTTTACCGTTTCTTTTTAAAATATTACTAAGAAGAAAAACATTATTTTTTTTAAAATAACAAAATCTATTACAATTTTGGGAAGTAGATAAAATAAATTTACCGTAATTAATTTTGTCGTACGAAGGGAATTTGCTAAATTTGGTCATTTTACGATTAAAATTTGAAACTTTTGGGTTTTGGAGTACGTTTTAAATAACTTCCTGCTGGTTACCACAGTTCGCACGTTCTTCAAGACGTTTATGGAGTTGTTGAAGTGGTTTTTCACTTTTTTTTTAAATTTGTAGGAGCAAATATGAATAATGATGAAATTTTAAGACATCATCTGCTTAATGAACTAAATTATGTATATTATAAATCACAAAATTTTCTCCATACAATTTTATAGATTCAGTTACAAAGTAGTGCAGTAAACTTTTAGCACAGGCATTGTTTTTAATACAATCATTTTCATCACATAAAATTCTTATCGCAACGTGTTAACAATTAAAATTATACAAGTATTTTTCAGGGAGATAACCTTTTAAGACTATTGGACCAACATATAACAGAAACAATCTAAACTCTGTTGCTTTCCATCGATCGACTTCACCTAGATCTCGTGTTTTTCCAACGAATCCAGAAGGTACCCAAGTCTTTATTGATGTTAACAAAGCTGATATATTCTTAATTGTCGTGTGACTAAACTTGAGTAATATTTTTGCATCTACTCGCCATCCTTTCATCCACGAGTTTATTCTTTTCTTCACAACTCCAAGACATACAAGATGCATATACTCGACAGGAAATTGTGATATCATATCAACTTCTGTTTCTTCAAATTTTGAGGTTCCTATATGATGGTCGTCGTTAAGCTTTTTTCGAAAACTATTATCAGTTCGTAGAGGGCAACTTGTTTGTAGGAATCTCATTCGATGGTCACTATAGCTACCTTCCTGAATGCATTTGCTGCAACCATAATAACCAGTGTGGCCATTGGTCTGTTTTACTAAATGCCCGAGCAGGTGAATCGGCAATTACAGCTCTAATTGTCACGTAAACTTTATTATAGTTGAACTCAAAACCGTCTCTATGCAGATATATATATTCATTGATAAAATCTTCGAGATACTCATCACATTAAGCTGGCTTGTCATGCCCATGATAAACACCAATGACTAAAGGTGGAGCAACTTTGGGAAAAATTTCAGCCAATATTGGATATAATTGGCTTTTAGAGCTTTTTGATATAGGTAATCCATCAACATGAACATTAATTAGGATATTTGTACTTAGATTACTGATATAAATGACTCTCAATTGTTCAATTAATTCTCGTTGTAAGCCATAATGAAAATATTCACCAGGTTTCACGGGACGGATGGTAGTATTTTTTGGAGTCTTTAGTAAAGTTCGAGGATCAATGGGAAGATTTGTCAAATTTTCTACTGAATTAACGCCAATAAGAATTTTTAATAATGCTCCACAAGCAGCTTGACTAATATTATACTGACATTGTCACTGTGCTAATTTTCGTTGTAAATTGATACTCGGATCGGTTATGTCAGGTGTTTTATTCAATGGAAGGTTCAAGTTTTCTGCTAGTGGAATATTATTCATATGCATAAAGTCATCGTCATGAATATTTTCGTTGCCAATATTATCGTGATAATCACTACCAAGCTCTTGCTTTTTAAACGATACAGAATCATCAGTAATATCATTGGTGACAGTAGAATTATGAGTGATGTTTCCAATAATGACAGCATGACTAGCTATGTTATTATTACTCATTACTACATGATTAGAAATATTATTAGTATCACTAATAATGGAAGATCCGGTATTTCCTCTTGATTCAACTGAAGACGAAGAAACTTGTTGCCATGAAACTGATTCATCATTAGCTACATGTTTAAGACGTCTATTTTTTTGACTTTTTGATAATTCTTTAAAAGGTTTTCTTGACATCATTAATTTCTAATAAATAAACAAAAATATATTATAGATAGATGAAGATTAAAAATATATTAAGTAACTAAAACTCCGACATAACTGCAATAAGATTACTTAACGTTACATTCAGGCGTGAATAATTACCATTAAACAAAGATAAATTGATATAAATTAATTTAACTTAGAACAATTACGTTAAATAAGAACAGTAATTCACAGAAAGTCAGTTATCTGATAAACAGCATATGTTTATTAAAACTAGGTTAGAATGCATGAAATATATAGATAGAATAATAAATTTCACGCATGCGTCGAACTGTGTATTAAAAATGAATCCATTTCAAGTACTTAATTCGACGTCTATATTGTAAATTCTAAAAGAGTTAATTATCTAATTTCAATTAGAAGTAAAAAAAAAAGAATACTTTATTAGCTCACAACAAATCATCAAAAGAGCAGTCAACAAAAGATATTCATTTAGAGGTAAAAAAAATTGACTTCCCATTTATGAGTTCATTAAGAACTCTGAATCCTAAGCTCATATAAAATAAATTTAAAAAATTTAAAAAAACTCCCGGCTGGAGTAAAAATCGAACACAAAAAAAATTAGAACGAAAAAAAAGTAACCTGATAGAAAGCATGAATAAAATTCATAAATCTAAAAAGAATACAACAAATTAACAAATTTAAAATAGAAAAAACAAATTAGTGAAATTAAAAGAATGAAATAAATAAATAAATTCAAAAAGGATGAAATAATTCAAGAAGTCATCTTAGTTTATTCGTAGTTTGAATTATGATCGTTCGTTTGTATGAGTTCAATTTTTTGAATCGTGGTAATTTTCTCACTGCCCTCAATACAGTCGGGAGACGTCATTCATTAAACATAAGTCGGGAGACGTTTTCTTTCGTATCGTCGAACATCTAAATCCAGATCGTCTTCATGTTCAATTATCTAATGGCGTCTTCTTTGCACTGTCAAACATCTATATCCTATATCATATTTATGGTTAATGAATGACGTCTCCCGACTGAATTGAGGGCAGTGAGAAAATTACCACGATTCAAAAAATTGAACTCATACAAACGAACGATCGAAATTCAAACTACGAATAAACTAAGATGACTTCTTGAATTATTTCATCCTTTTTGAATTTATTTATTTATTTCATTCTTTTAATTTCACTAATTTGTTTTTTCTATTTTAAATTTATTAATTTGTTGTATTCTTTTTAGATTTATGAATTTTATTCATGCTTTCTATCAGATTACTTTTTTTTCGTTCTAATTTTTTTTGTGTTCGATTTTTACTCCAGCCGGGAGTTTTTTTAAATTTTTTAAATTTATTTTATTTCATACTTTTTAAAGATAATTTGATATAATTTTCTCCACGTCCGCCAATGATTAGAATCATTTAGCTCGAACAAGACGTCCAAGTCACAAAACAATTTTTCCTACTAGTGTCATAATGTACTATTGTTTATCGATTCAATATCGTAAAACGTGACCACTGTATAAAAATTTGATGAGACAAGACTTTGAAAATATCGACTAGCTGCGGCACATACTGGTTGTCCTTGGGCGCAGTTGAGTACAGTCTCAGCGAAATGTCAGCGCATCATGTGATTGTTCAGCGCGGCTCCATGTAGCCATGACAAATTGTCAGCCCATCGTGGAGTCTTGAGGGCGGCTTAATAGAACCTTAACCAAATCTCAGTGCATTATGGAGATTTCAAGCGCGGCTCTATGTAGCCTAGATCAAATGTCTGAGCATTGTACAATTTTCAAGCGCGGTTCGACGTAGCCTCGATCAGATATCAGCGCATTCCGCTGGTCCTTCCCAGTCATTATAAGTTTTGAATATGTCTTGAGCGAGTGAACATTGAATGAATGCTGCTTCGAAAAGGACCTGACTCATATAGGAAAAACAATGAAAAGAAATATACATATTGTGCATTCTGACAAATTGCTATGTCTAAAGTTTTGTCGGTTGGAGGATAAAGCAAAAAATTGAATCCGACAACAATTTTTTTCTTTCGAATTGCCAATTCCACCGAGGTAAACAATATCACTGGGCATAACCACATCGTCCAGCTGAACATCAATATTCACGTTTTTCACAATCCTGATAACATTATCATACGTTGAATAAAAAAGAATGAACTCATTAAACAATATCGTTTGTACGTGACATCAGTTGATGACCATAAATAAAACAATATCACCGGGCATAACCACGTCATCCGACCTAACCTCCACATTCACATACATCTCAATTTCACGCCCGAATACAAGTATCCAGAATTATTAATTGGACGTGCTTGATAAAATCGTCAGTAGAGCAATCCTGCTAACTAACTAATTATTGAACGTTAAATGGATAATGCACTCTTAAAAAAAAATATCGTTTATACATGAAATCAATTAATAAAAAATTTTCACTCTGAATCACTCGAGAAAAAAAAAAAAATTTCCGTTAAAAGTTCTGTTTCGAGGTTAAAACGATCGACCAATCGCGCTGTCTCTCTCGCACTCAGCGATATCGTCCGGAGCCTTGATGCAAAGCACACGGATACGTTCCGCTACACTTACACACGCGCTGTCACAGCAGATGATGCCGTGGAGTCTGCGATTCATGCAGTCGAACCCATCAAAATTGCGATTTGAGAAAAACGTTCGAAAACGTTCAAATTTCTACATTTAACATCTCCGCCAGTTGAGATCTGATCATAAATATTATGGAAGCTAAACCCTCTGTGACTTCCGACACCGATGTACATCAATTTGTAAAAAGAAAATCAGCCGTTTGGCCGGTAAAGCATTTCCAACAAAACGCCAATTCACGTTGCTCACGACGAAACACATAACTCCCGTTTTCAGCCGGGAGTTAAAAAATTAGCTACTTAAGACGTCATGATAAAACTTCTACAAGAAGTTTTTTAAAAGACTTCATACTGAAATCTTTATAATTTTGATGCTGACTGGGAGGTTGAAAAAATGTTACTATATACTCACAGCTTTGAGTATATAGATTTGAAGGATATTCAAACCCACGAAGTACGATAAATAAAAATAAAGAAATACAAGAAGACGTCAGTTACAAAATTTTAAGCTCGATTATTCTGAAATTTTTTTTTTATTGACGAATAAATTTAATGTCCCGTGCTGTTATCAAATAATTGTTCACTTGCGTACTAAATTCTTTACAGGCGTGTACATATAATTCATTTATTATTATCCGTGTCATTCATTGTATTTTCCGGGTTACCCTGAGTCCTCAGTTCATTTAATAAAAACCATACTTATCAAATTTGTAGCAACCATTATTCTACCCTATACCATGTGAAGGAAGCAACCCTTAAGCTTCGTCTCGCTCCTTTGGGTTGCAGCCCCCTGGGCACGAGCCGCCGAGTGGGGGAGGTCTGAAAACGTATACAGGCCGGAATTAAGGCCAAAAATCGTCATTTCTCACACCGTGCCTGAGCAGTGGAAACGCTGGCTGTGCCACTGTACCAGAAAGCCCATCTAGCAATAGTTACCGAGGATCGAAAAGATTCATGGGTACGCCCTGATACTTTCGATCCTCGGTACTCGATCGCCAACGCCCTGGAGTTGTCTTGGCTCCGACTTTTTCCGATTCTTAGCGGAAACCTCCGAGCCGAACGTCCAACGACGACCAACAGAATATGCCCAGATATAACAGGTTTATATGAAATAACAAAGTTTTTATTCATGTGTGTTTTTTATCGATGAATATTTCTTGAGATAGTGTTTTTAATGAAAAATTGAAAATCCTGAACGGACGTCTGAAAAAATTTTAAAAAATCAGAGGAGTTCCTTTTGACTGAGATTCCAAATTGGCAGATTTTGAAAAAAATTGGAGGTTAAAAACTTTCACTATATACTTACAGCTTTGAGTATATAGATTTGAAAGATATTCAAACCCACGGAGTACGATAAATAAAAATAAAGAAATACAAGAAGACGTCAGTTACAAAATTTTAAGCTCGATTATTCTGAAATTTTTTTTTTTATTGACGAATAAATTTAATGTCCCGTGCTGTTGTCAAATAACTGTTCACTTGCGTACTGAATTCTTTACAGGCGTGTACATATAATTCATTTATTATTATCCGTGTCATTCATTGTATTTTCCGGGTTAACCGGAGTCTTCAGTTCATTTAATAAAAACAAAACTTATCAAATTTGTAGCAACCATTATTCTATCCTATACCATGTGAAGGAAGCAACACTTAAGCTTCGTCTCGCTCCTTTGGGTTGCAGCCCCCTGGGCACGAGCCGCCGAGTGGGGGAGGTCTGAAAACGTATACAGGCCGGAATTAAGGCCAAAAATCGTCATTTCTCACACCGTGCCTGAGCAGTGGAAACGCTGGCTGTGCCACTGTACCAGAAAGCCCATCTAGCAATAGTTACCGAGGATCGAAAAGATTCATGGGTACGCCCTGATACTTTCGATCCTCGGTACTCGATCGCCAACGCCCTGGAGTTGTCTTGGCTCCGACTTTTTCCGATTCTTAGCGGAAACCTCCGAGCCGAACGTCCAACGACGACCAACAGAATATGCCCAGATATAACAGGTTTATATGAAATAACAAAGTTTTTATTCATGTGTGTTTTTTATCGATGAATATTTCTTGAGATAGTGTTTTTAATGAAAAATTGAAAATCCTGAACGGACGTCTGAAAAAATTTTAAAAAATCAGAGGAGTTCCTTTTGACTGAGATTCCAAATTGGCAGATTTTGAAAAAAATTGGAGGTTAAAAACTTTCACTATATACTTACAGCTTTGAGTATATAGATTTGAAAGATATTCAAACCCACGGAGTACGATAAATAAAAATAAAGAAATACAAGAAGACGTCAGTTACAAAATTTTAAGCTCGATTATTCTGAAATTTTTTTTTTTATTGACGAATAAATTTAATGTCCCGTGCTGTTGTCAAATAACTGTTCACTTGCGTACTGAATTCTTTACAGGCGTGTACATATAATTCATTTATTATTATCCGTGTCATTCATTGTATTTTCCGGGTTAACCGGAGTCTTCAGTTCATTTAATAAAAACAAAACTTATCAAATTTGTAGCAACCATTATTCTACCCTATACCATGTGAAGGAAGCAACACTTAAGCTTCGTCTCGCTCCTTTGGGTTGCAGCCCCCTGGGCACGAGCCGCCGAGTGGGGGAGGTCTGAAAACGTATACAGGCCGGAATTAAGGCCAAAAATCGTCATTTCTCACACCGTGCCTGAGCAGTGGAAACGCTGGCTGTGCCACTGTACCAGAAAGCCCATCTAGCAATAGTTACCGAGGATCGAAAAGATTCATGGGTACGCCCTGATACTTTCGATCCTCGGTACTCGATCGCCAACGCCCTGGAGTTGTCTTGGCTCCGACTTTTTTCGATTCGTAGCGGAAACCGCCGAGTCGAACGTCCAACGACGACCAACAGAATATGCCCAGATATAACAGGTTTATATAAAATAACAAAGTTTTTATTCATGTGTGTTTTTTATGGATGAATATTTCTTGAGATAGTGTTTTTAATGAAAAATTGAAAATCCTGAACGGACGTCTGAAAAAATTTTAAAAAATCAGAGGAGTTCCTTTTGACTGAGATTCCAGATTGGCAGATTTTGAAAAAAATTGGAGGTTAAAAACTTTCACTATATACTTACAGCTTTGAGTATATAGATTTGAAAGATATTCAATCCCACGAAGTACGATAAATAAAAATAAAGAAATACAAGAAGACGTCAGTTACAAAGTTTTAAGCTCGATTATTCTGAAATTTTTTTTTTTATTGACGAAAAAATGGCGTGTACATATAATTCATTTATTATTATCAGTGTCATTCATTGTATTTTCCGGGTTAACCGGAGTCTTCAGTTCATTTAATAAAAACAAAACTTATCAAATTTGTAGCAACCATTATTCTATCCTATACCATGTGAAGGAAGCAACACTTAAGCTTCGTCTCGCTCCTTTGGGTTGCAGCCCCCTGGGCACGAGCCGCCGAGTGGGGGAGGTCTGAAAACGTATACAGGCCGGAATTAAGGCCAAAAATCGTCATTTCTCACACCGTGCCTGAGCAGTGGAAACGCTGGCTGTGCCACTGTACCAGAAAGCCCATCTAGCAATAGTTACCGAGGATCGAAAAGATTCATGGGTACGCCCTGATACTTTCGATCCTCGGTACTCGATCGCCAACGCCCTGGAGTTGTCTTGGCTCCGACTTTTTCCGATTCTTAGCGGAAACCTCCGAGCCGAACGTCCAACGACGACCAACAGAATATGCCCAGATATAACAGGTTTATATGAAATAACAAAGTTTTTATTCATGTGTGTTTTTTATCGATGAATATTTCTTGAGATAGTGTTTTTAATGAAAAATTGAAAATCCTGAACGGACGTCTGAAAAAATTTTAAAAAATCAGAGGAGTTCCTTTTGACTGAGATTCCAAATTGGCAGATTTTGAAAAAAATTGGAGGTTAAAAACTTTCACTATATACTTACAGCTTTGAGTATATAGATTTGAAAGATATTCAAACCCACGGAGTACGATAAATAAAAATAAAGAAATACAAGAAGACGTCAGTTACAAAATTTTAAGCTCGATTATTCTGAAATTTTTTTTTTTATTGACGAATAAATTTAATGTCCCGTGCTGTTGTCAAATAACTGTTCACTTGCGTACTGAATTCTTTACAGGCGTGTACATATAATTCATTTATTATTATCCGTGTCATTCATTGTATTTTCCGGGTTAACCGGAGTCTTCAGTTCATTTAATAAAAACAAAACTTATCAAATTTGTAGCAACCATTATTCTACCCTATACCATGTGAAGGAAGCAACACTTAAGCTTCGTCTCGCTCCTTTGGGTTGCAGCCCCCTGGGCACGAGCCGCCGAGTGGGGGAGGTCTGAAAACGTATACAGGCCGGAATTAAGGCCAAGAATCGTCATTTCTCACACCGTGCCTGAGCAGTGGAAACGCTGGCGGTGCCACTGTACCAGAAAGCCTATATAGCAATAGTTACCGAGGATCGAAAAGATTCATGGGTACGCCCTGATACTTTCGATCCTCGGTACTCGATCGCCAACGCCCTGGAGTTGTCTTGGCTCCGACTTTTTCCGATTCGTAGCGGAAACCGCCGAGTCGAACGTCCAACGACGACCAACAGAATATGCCCAGATATAACAGGTTTATATAAAATAACAAAGTTTTTATTCATGTGTGTTTTTTATCGATGAATATTTCTTGAGATAGTGTTTTTAATGAAAAATTGAAAATCCTGAACGGACGTCTGAAAAAATTTAAAAAAATCAGGGACGTTCCTTTTGACTGAGATTTCAAATTGGCAGATTTTGAAAAAAATTGGAGCCCAGATAGCAAAATGACGTTTTAAGACAGTCCGTATGAGCTCAGATTTATTATTTGGACTTCAGATCCTACGTCCAAATGTCATTTTTAAGACCTTCTCAAGAAGTTGAATGCGACACCTAATATACACTCTAAGATCTCATCAAAAAGAGCTCTTAAAGAACTCTTTTTTCTGAACTTGCAAAAATGAACGCATAAAGAGCTCTTTCAGCTGAGTTCACGGGAAGACTTCGTAATGAATTTTTTTTTTTGAGTTCTTTAAAAAGAGTTTGAAATGAATTCATATTTCGGAAGTCTGAAATATGATTTCTTATAGAATTCTTTTTCTGGATATCAATTAGCAGAATAAATATATGCGATTATAGACATTTTATATAAACTTTTTGAATCCTCTGAAATGTAATTTTGTCAATTTCCTAAACATTTTAAATATTTAAGAAATTTTCATGCATACCCGCTTTGTCAATTTACATAGAACAATACTAAAATATTTCATGTATTTGAAATGTTTAACAATAAGTATTCGAGATTATATTTTTTATAAAACGTCCAAAACCGGTACATGGAAGTGATTTAGACACAAAAAATTCTAACAATTGTTTCAGAATAAAATCTAATTTTATTTTTTTTTCATGTTAACCATCATGGTAATCAACAAACTTGTTATTGGTAATTTATATTATTTCATAATATAATTCGAATAACCTTAGAAAAAAGTACAGAGTAAACTAAATAATGACATTTTATAAAAAAAAGAAAAAAAAAACCTCAATAGTCATTGAGGATTGTGTTTGCTGGTTAAAATTTTTACTCGGTCATTAGCATGTTGTAACCAGTTCATTATTGCTTGCTTGGAATCATCAAGCGAAGATCGAGAATTGGAAACGACCTTAGCTCGAAATCATTAAAAAACATAATTAGTCATGTAAATATTACTTAAAAGAATTTATTTTTTCCAAGTTTTTAAAAGCAAGTTTACGAATCTAATAAAACAAGTACTCCATGAGTATTTTTTTTAGCTCAGTAAAAAAATTGTATTTCTTTTAAAATAATAATCTTTAAAGTTATTCAATGCGAAGATTAAACGGTTCTAACTTAAAATCATTAACTTACCTCTCAGATTCTCTACAAGAGACATTCTCTCAACCTTTAGAGTCTTTTTCTGGCCACTCCAAGATAATTTGCAGCCTAGTTCATCACTTAAAATAAATGCTAGAACGGTTCGAATACATTTCTTTCCATCTATGTTTCGTCGTTGCTTAATCAGATCCTCCTGAGAAATTGTATATTGTAAAATCATATCGATAATAAATTCATAAGTTCATTGATTAGACCGTAATAAGCAACAGCATCTTATTCAGAATTATCCACAATATAAAAAAGTACGGAGGCATTAAAGCTTTATAAATTATATATGTACATTAGAGTGTCCGTTAAAATAACTTTTTTTTGGGCTACCTCTTGTTTCGATAGGTTATGATGTACAAAAAAAGGGAAAAATACTTTTTTTCGATTTAGTGCATGCCTGATAGTGCCGAAAATCGATTAAGGTGAAAAAAGGGCTTTTTTAGAGTTTTTCGCGTGTATCTCATGATATATGCATTTCTTCTAATATGAGTACTCATAATAAATGGAAGATTATAACTTTTTCTATAAATCATGTCTCTTGCGTTAATTCCGTAATATGTATATTAAGGCGGCTTGAAAAAAAACTTTTTTTTTTCTTCAACCAAAATACACTCACGCCAAAGTATCTTCCATCAAGAGAATTGTGTCCAAAGATGAGCCCGATCGGAATATTTTTAGGGGTTGCGCAAGATTTTTCTAGTTTTCCCATTTGATTAACATGGGAAGGGCGTCAAGTTCCCATTTTATATTTATAGGTATTTTATATAGGTTGTAATCTGCGACTAATCGGGAGCGTGGGGAAAATGGCAGGGAGGGAGAAAAATAGAATAAATGACAAAAAAAATAAATCAGAGGCCGAAGGTGGAATAGAAAAATTAGTAATAAAGTGTTTAATGAAGAAAATGAAATAATGGAGTTCCGCAGATCAGATGGCTGCCCCTCTCCGGGGTTCAATACAATAAATCCGTGATAATTAACAGACCCAAAACAACAACCAAATAATAATTCGCCGGAAAAATAAAAAAATAAAAAGAACAGGAAAAGAAGATTAGAGAAATAATAACGTGGGTAGGAGAACAAAAATCCGCAAAAATATAAACTAAATACTGAAGTAAATTACAACTGCCAAACAAAAAAAAAAACGAATAATATTTCGCCAGGAGTAAATAATAAAACTTAATAGTCCGCAAAAAAAATAAGATAAACGCTGAAGCAAATTATAACTGCCAAACAAGAAAAAAAAACCAAATAATATTTCGCCAGAAGAAAATAATAAAATAATAAAATATAATAGTCCGCAAAAAAAATAAGATAAACGCTGAAGTAAATTACACTGCCGAACAAAAAAAACCAAATAATATTTCGCCATAAAAAAATAATAAAATAATAAAATATAATAGTCCGCAAAAAAAAAAAAAGATAAAGTAAATGGTAAATAATAAAATAGTACTCGGGGGTATGCTAGCTATTACACGGGGGGGGGGGGGGGGGGGGGGGGGAGGGGGGGGGGAAGCGGGGTAGACGGGATGGCTGGCCGGCACTGGTATCAACTCAAAGAAAGAAAATGAAAGGGGAATTTTTGGGCGCCAGTTGCTCAGGCGGGAACAACACCGAAGGAAAAAAAAGAAAGAAACACGGTGGTAAAAATAATAAACAAAAAAAATGAATTACTATAGCACTGGAAAATAATGTCACAAAAACTCTCGACGCTCGGCTAGCCGTCGGCGGGGATAGACACACACAGGGGGTGGGGGTACTGTCTCTGGCTCTAATAAATAATACCTCGGCACCAAAACGCAAAAGAAAAAAAAAACTGAATAATAAATAAAAAAAAACAAAAGATTTGTTCGGGGAAAAATCGTAAAAAAAGAATACTAATCTGCGATCGATCACGAAGGAGCACCACTGCCCGCGCACGCACGGCAATGGCCGCCGAAAACTCGCGGGGCACAAAATGGCGCGACGGGACCGCGTGTTCCCCGTCGCGCGATGACGGGGCAAAAATTATATTATGAACGGAACAATAAATTCGGGGGTCACGGGAAGGAAAATCGGGTAAATCGGGGGTTTGGAAAAATCGGAAAAAGACACACTTACTTCGTTTTACGGGCCTACGACGGCCTTCGGCACTCGCTCACTCTCGCTCGCGTACCGCTCGTGTACCGCTCGTTTCGCTCGTTTCTCTCGCCTCGCTTTTCCTCTCTACGCCTTTCCCTCGTCTCGCCTTTTCACTCCTCACTCTCTTCCTTACTCTCTCAAACTCTTCTCGTCGCCTTTCTCTCCTCGTAACGCTCAAAAAAGAAAGATAAACGCTCGAAATACAGAAAATCAGAAAAATGGTTATCGCACTGACGTGGTCTATCGCTCGGGATCGCGGATCGAAGTGACGAGTAATGGCCGTCGCCGTCTTCTTGCTTCTTCATCGCTGATTCTCTCCTCTGATTGGCTGCTACCGGGGACTGCGCGGATCGATCCGTCGATCGCGGTTGGGTCGCTGGGGCTGCGGGTGGTGTCGCTGATTGGCTCACAGCAGCCAATCGGAGTCGTGGGTTTGAATCTTGTCGGGTTCCGGGTGTGGGCGCTCGTTCGCGCCACTGGCGTCGGGGCTCGCTCCGACGGGCCTCCACCGAGGGTCCGTAAGGTGGCTCCCTCGGGTGGTTATTGTGGACACTCGATGTATTCCCCTCGGCCCGCGGGTATTACGGGTTCCAGTGTTTGACAGCTCGACCCCTGTAGTGAACCACCTCGCGGTTTTGGGGGTGGTTTCCGTCGCGAGGGTGGTCGTGGTCGAGCTGTCCGGGTCCTCGTGCAGTGCGGGGGTGTACAAGTGGCCAGTGGTGCGTGGTTTTTTTCCGGGTGTTGAGGTTTTCAGTTGTTTCCGGGGAACCTCGGGGGAATTTTGAGGTTATCCCCGGATGTTGTGACGGTGGGAACTGGACCGGCTTCGAGAGGCCTCGGGGCTCCTGATCCGCCCAGGGAAATTCCCCCAGGGCCTCTGCAATGTCCTGAGGTCTTCCACACCGTCTCCGGGGACTCCTTTCTCCTTGGGTGCGACGGTGGGGGCTCCGTTGGTTGGACGACGGACCATTTATCGTCACCGAGGGAATTCAGGTGAATATGGGGGATGTTTTAAGGGATGTGGGGTGCTGGGGGGTAAGGGGGTGTATTTAGGAAGGGTGTTGGGGTTTGTTTTAATTTATTGTGTATTTTTCAGGTTTCGGGGTCTGGTGTTGGGACCGAGAGGACGGAGGCGATGGCTCCGGGGACTCGACGGGGAGCATCGCACTGTATTTCACAGGGTTCAGGGTAAGGTGGTGGGAGGGATGGATCAGGGTCTAATATTTACCTAATTTAATATCAAAATGTTCGCTTATTCCTAATAATTTATTATAATGTTTCAGGTGCCGAGGACGCAGCGGGGACTTCGATCCGGATCGAGGGGGAAAATTGTGACTGCCACGTCACAACTCCCCCCCACTTGCCGAAGGTTCGTCTCTTGACGACCTGAGCATACACACAATCACTCGGGGGGGGAATTCTCGGGAATGGGGATCGGGATCGGGTTCGTGGCATGGTGATTAACTTGGGTTAATCCAGTGAACTGTAAATATTATTTAATGACTTTGGCTGGGTTGCGGGGGTGCCCTTTGCAACCCCCTTACAACTTAATAACAAAACTAAAAGATAAATTACAGCCAACTTAAACGATAATAAAGAACTTAAAAGGAAAAAAGAAGAAAATAAATGTGTCGTCAATGACTAATAAGGAAAACGGAAAATACAATAATTGAGAGTGGTTTTCGTCGTGCCGCGCCGGCGTTCTCCCTTGCAGCCCTCTTCTTTTTTTCGTTTTCTGGTCTCGGGCCAGGGAAAAAGGAAAATGCAAACTTTGTTGGAGGGTTTTCGACGAAGGGAGACGGGGGAACAACAAAAAAAACGGACGCGACGAGCAAACAAAAAAAAGGGAAGGAAAAAGAGAAAAAAACGAGGGGTGAACGGGGGGGAAAAAAACATATCGGGGCTCCGTCTTCGCTCCTACTCCTCCCAGAGCATCTGTGGGCGACCGTCCAGTTTCGTGCGGCAGTGGGTCGCGATGTGTCCGCGCAGGCCGCAGTTCCAGCAGCAGAGGTTTACGGCTGGGGTGGGGAGGGGGGGAGGTGTCGGTTGGGCTAGGAGTGGTGGTAGGTAGGGAGTCGGGGATGGGGGCGTCGGGGGACGGGAGGTAAGACGGCGGGGGCAGTCGGAGGAACGGTGATTTGGTCGGCCGCATCGCCAGCATAAGAATGGGGTACCGGGTTCGGGGGACAATGGACGGGGGCTGAGGGTGAGGGACATCAGAGCTGGGATGGGTTGGGGACCCAGGGGGACAGGGGGCGTCAGGGGTTTGGGACTGGGCGTAGGGAATCGGGCTCTGAGTCGGCGGATGACCTCCGTCAGACTCGGTCGGGAAATGGTGGAGTTCGGGGGAGGGGATGGGCCGTCTATCCAGGGCTGGGATCGGCGGGACGTGCAGGGTTGCGGTTCTGGGAGGGGGGTTAGGGTAGGTAGTCGGGTCCGCTGGGTTGGCTTCGGGGACTTGGGGATGGCGGAAGGGGCAACGAGGGTTAGGGTGTTGATTTCGGGGGAGGTTCTTTTGGGAGTGGTTTTCGGGTTGAGGGGTTCGGGGTTGGGAAGGTTCTTTTTTTGGGTGGGTGGTTTGACGGGAGTAGGGATCGAGGGGGTTGGGGTGTTGTGGGGGAATTTGGTTGAGGGTTCAGTGGGGGTGGGGGTTCTGGCGGGAGCGGAGCGGGTAACGGGTTTGGTGATTGGGGGATGCTGCGCGCGTTGTTCGGCCTCGCGCTGCGCGACCTCGCGCTCGTAACGCTCCCGGGCCTCGTGCGGCCACAGGGTGTCGTACCCCATGGTGTCCCACTGGGCTGAGGTGGTGCGGATTCCGCCCCGGCCCGGTCGGACCGTCCTTCGCTCCATCCTGGCGTTGCTGGTTCTGCTGTAAAGACGGGGTTCTAATTAACACACGGGGAGTTTTCGGGGAGCATGCTGGGGTCGAGGGTGTAGCAGGGGGTGCGTCGGTCGGTTCTGTCTCAGTCAGGTCATAGGGAGGTCGGTACGGGACTAAGTCTTTTATGTGGACTTTCTGGTTTTTCTTTTTCAACGGGAGGTGGATTTCGTACACTACGGGGGAAATTTTTCGGGTAATGGTGTAGGGTCCACGGTATTTCGGGGCTAGTTTCGCGGCGAAGTTTTGTGCTGCGGACGACAAAACCCGATTTTTCCGACGGACGAGGTCGCCCACCTGGAACTCGCGGTCGACTCTTCCGCGGTTGTAGTAATGGGCCTGCCGTCTCGCAGCACCGGACAGGTTCTTCCTGACCCAGTCGTGGAGCAGGGGTAATCGTTTCATTCGATCGTTCCAGATCGCGGGATCGGTACGGTCTTCAACGGGTGGGATTGGGAGGTCGTTAAGGATACTTTTCGCAGGTCTGGGGTTTCTTCTGAAATTCAGGAATGCGGGAGTCATGTGGGTGGAACTTTGGACGGCGGTATTGAGGGCAAAACATAATTCGGGGAGGTGAACGTCCCAGTTTTGGTGATCGTCACCGACGTACGAAATGATCATTGTCTTCAGGGTTCGGTTGACTCGTTCTACGGGGTTGGCTTGGGCATGGTACGGGGGAATGGTGGTTTGGCGTACTCCATATTGTTCAAGGTGGGACGTCATGTGCTTGTTCACAAATTCGGTGCCGTTGTCTGTCAGGAGATAGCGGGGGCATCCCCACCGGTTGAAGATCAGGGTTTCCAGGGCGTGTACTATTGCGGGTCCGGTGGAGGTTCTCAGGGGGGTGGCTTCTACGAATTTTGTGAACAAGTCCTGGAAGACTAGGATGTATCGGTTGCGGCTTTTGCTGGGTGGGAAGGGGCCCATCACATCAGCTGCAACCACGGTCCAGGGGCCTTCGGTGGTTCGTTCGCGCATGAGGCCTGCAGGGGCTCCCTGCTCTGTTTTACTCATCTGACAGGTTTGGCACCCACGCACGAACTTAGCCACATCCTGGAAAATCCCGGGCCATGCAAAATCTTGGGTGACTCGGTGATACGTTTTGTCAATTCCCAGGTGCCCAGACTGGGGGTGGTCGTGGGCATCTTGCATGGCTCGTAAACGGGAATCATGGGGCAGGACTAGCTTCCAGGCATTCAGGTCAACGAGGGCTGGGTCTACTACCGGGTGGGGGCGGTGGTGGTAAAGCCTGTTATCTGCAATCTTCCAATCGGGGTATTTGGACGGGAAATCATGGACGTTTTGCAATTGGTCGCGGTACCAGGGATCTATGGATTCTCCAATGGCTGCTAGAGCTTCCTCGGTTCCTTCGAACATTCGGGACAGGGCGTCAGGGACTACATTCAGGGCTCCTTTCCTATGGGTCACCTCCATATCCAGGTCTTGCATTTGCAGGGCCCACCGGGCAAGACGCCCAGCAGGATCTCGGAGGTTCCGTAGCCAGCGCAAACTACTGTGGTCGGTTATCACTCGGAACGAGGTACCCTCGATATATGGGCGCAATTTCTTCGCAGCCCATAATACCGCAAGGCACTCTCGTTCGGTCACGCTGTACTTCTTCTGGGCAGGGGTCAGGACTTTGCTACAAAATACGATGGGGTGTTCTTCACCATCAATTTCTTGGGTCAGAACTGCCCCCATCGCATGGTCGCTGGCATCGGTCTGGATCGTGAAGGGTTTGGAGAAATCGGGTCGGGCTAATACGGGGGTGGTGGCAAGGGCTTGTCTCATGGCTTCGAACGCGGTGGCTTGTTCTTCCCCCCAGTGCCACGGTACATCCTTACCGAGTAATCGCACCAGGGGGATCTTAAGTTCGGAGATGTCTCCTAGGAACCGGGCATACCAGCCAACCATTCCTAGTAATCTCCGCAGTTGTTTCAGGGTTTTCGGGGGAGGGTACTGCAGGACGGGGGCTACTTTGTCGGGGTCTGCTTCTAGTCCGTGACGTGTGACGACGTATCCCAGGTACTTCATCTCCGGGCAGAAAAAGGAGCTTTTCTCCCGGTTAATCTCGAGATTAGCACCCGAGAGCGCCGTCAACACCAATCGCAAATATTTGAAATGGTCCTCCTCCGTCTCCGTAGCGATGATCACGTTATCCAGGTAGGCGAAGACGTGAGGTTCCCACTCGGGTCGTATTAATCGGTCCATTAACCTCTGGAAGGTGGCGGGGGCGTTCGTTAATCCAAAGGGCATACGGGTGAACTGGAAAAGTCCCCGACCGGGGACAGCAAAGGCAGTAATGGGTCGACTAGCGGGTTCGAGGGGCACTTGGAAATAAGCTTGACTCAGGTCGAGTTTGGAAATGTGGTGGGCTTGTCGGAGGCCATCCAGTATTCGGTCTAGGTTAGGGAGGGGGTAGGCATCTTTCCGGGTAACTTTATTAACGTCCCGATAATCAATGCAAAACCTATGTTTGCCATTGGGTTTCGGGACGATCACGGGATTGCTCAACCAGCCACTGCTGGAGGGTTCAATTACCTGCTCGGTGAGCATCTTATCCACCTCAGCTTGGGCAATTCGCAGGAGGTACGGGGAAATAGTGCGGGGTCTCTGTCGGATCGGGGGATGGCCACCAACATCGATGGTATGTTGGATGCTGAGGGTGCAGCTAAGGACTCCAGTGGTGTTGGGTTTTACCAGCTGGTCTAGGAGGGAATTGAGTTGACGGGTCGTGGTAGCGGGAATTTCTACTAGACCAGCGGTTTCGGGTTCATCTATGGGGTCTGCGGGGACAGGGCCGGTGTCGATGAACGCTCGGGGAGTGCCTCCAGGTAGGCACCAGGTATTGGCTGCGTAATCGACCAACAATCCGAATAATTGACAGAAGTCCATCCCTAACAGGCCATCATAGCTTAAGGGGGCTATTCGCAGGGGTAGGGGTTTGGATATGCCGGATAGCGTGATATTGCGGGTGACTTCGCCAAGCATTGGGACAGTGGCATTGTTGGCCACCCTCACGCTTCCGGTACAGGGTCTCACCATGTCCCCCAGAGTCTCCACTAGGGTGGGACTGAGGTATGATCGGGTGGACCCTGAATCCACTAGGGCTTCGATAGTCCGCCCGCGGATAGTCAACCAAAGGTGGTGACGATTTTCCTCTCCGCAGGCGTCTATCTCTACGTGATCTGGGGCCGACGGGGGCGATTGACGGGGCTGGGGTTCTGGCTCGGAGGGGGTAAGCGGTTGAAAAAGGGTCCTTGGGTCGGATGAGGTACTTGGTCCGTCAAAGATGCTTGGTTCGGGGGGGGTGCTTGGTCCATTGGAAGTACCTGGTTCGGCGAATTTGCTCGATCCAGGGGAAGTACGGGATTCGGAAAATATGCGAGGTTCGGGGAAGCTTGGGGCATCGGGAGAAAGACCGGTTGCAGAAATATCTTGGGGTCTGGGGGAAATATTATTTTCAGAGATTTTTCGGAGTTTAGGGGAAGAATTATTTCCAGAGGATTTTTGGACTTCAGAGGCAACTTTATTTTCAGCGGGTTTTCGGGGGTCGGAAGGGGTAGGGGTTGCGGGGAGTTTCCGTAATTTCGGGATTCGTCGCGGTTGGGAGGGAGTCTTTACTTTAGGGGGGGTATGGGGCGTAGGGGGGGTCTTCAGTGCGGGGGAAGAGCGGGGTTTGTGGGGAGCAGGGGGTTGGGAGAACATGCGAGGTTTACGGGGATTATTTTGTTCAGGGGGGGTACCGTTTACTGGCCCCCCCCATGGGGTTTCCCTCACGGATTCGTCGGCATCGGGAACACGAGGTTGCCTCCGCTCCGGGGAGGCCACACACTCGGCAGAATTGTGCTAGTGCTTTCTGACACTCACGGTAGATGTGTCCCTGCTCCTTGCAGTTAAAGCATCTGACCGTGGTGGACCTGATCCGAGGGATGGGGGGAACGTACGCGGGGTCAATGGATAAGAGAGAGGGGATTTTTGGGTAGGCCGGTGGGCCGGAGTTTGGGACAAATGGGCGGGGATTGGGTGCGGACGTTTCGGCGACTGGACTGGGAATTAGGAGTTCGGAAGTATTGGGGTATCGGATGGTGGGGTTTTGGGTAACGGCTGCCGTGGCGTTTCGTCCGCGGTTCTTAGTGGGTGGGTGGTAAGCTGCACTAGGAAGTACTGACTGGGAGGGGTGGAGGTGTTGCCGGACGATTTTCTGCCTTTCCCGCATCGTCTCGATCTGGCGACACCGCCACGTGAAATCGGCGAAGCTCGTGATTTCATCGCGGCGGATGTGCATGGTCAGTTCAGGGGACATATTGTTGTAACAGCGGTCGAGTTGGGCTTCTAACGGGAGCGGGGGGGAAAGGTAATAGAAGTAGGTACGCATACCGGTGAGGAACTCTCCCGCTGTTTCACCGGGACCTTGATATCGGGCATTCATTTCGCACCTCAATCGTTCCTGAAGGTCGTTGTGGCCGAAGCGCGAGCGGAAGTGATAGAGGAAGCCTTCGTAGTCATTCCAATTATCGCGCTCCGACCGCCACCACCTGCGGGCCTCGTCCGAGAAAGCCTCGGACACTAGTCGGAGGAGATCCCCCTCCGTGTACCCCCTGCTCTCGCAGTATTCGTACAACTGGAGGAGGAACTCCTCACCGTCCTCTTCTCGTGTTCCCGCGAACCTTGGACCGAACCGGCGGAAGTGATCCACGCCGGCGGTGTCGCGGGACTGGGTGGTGGTGGACAGGTTCGGGCCCCACCGGTTGGTAGGGCGGGACAGAGCCTCGGGCCTCAGCCTGGTGCTGTTCCCCCGGGGCAACTGTCTCTGGGGCAGGGTGAAAGTGTCGTGGTGCTCGGGGGGTGGGGGAAGCGTGGGAATGAGAGGAGAGGATAGGGGGCAGGCAGCGGGAGTGGGGCGAGAAACGGGGCGGCTGGGTTGGAATTGGGGGGCAAAGGTCACAGTAGGACCGCGGGGAGCTCGGGGAGGGGGCGTCGGTGCGGGCTGGGAGATGTCGTGATGCGACATCAGGTCATCCGTTTCATCGAAGGAGATGGGGTCTTGGTATGGACCATGGGACTGACCGCTGGAAAGGGGAGGGTGGGGAATTGGATTTGATCGGGTTTGGACGCTGCGGAGGGTGTCATCGAACTCGGGGCATAGTAGCGCAGCGGTAAGACAGAACGGTGGGTCATCCAGACGTTCGTCATCTTCCACACTCCAGTCGACAGTGGCCTGGGGGTATAATCGACGGATCTCGTACCGCCAGTAGCGGTTGATCACGTCCCCCAGTTCACCCCTGGTACTTAGTCGCGCGTGGTCACACAACCGGAATATTTCGCGCTTGTCAGGTAGATTTATCAGGTGGGTTTTAATGGCGTCGATTTTTATCTGTAGCTGGGCGCGGGAGGCAGCCTCAGCCGGGGGTTGGTGGTAGGGGTTGGGGCTCGACGTGCCAGCATTCGTGGCACTGGACGTCGTCGCTGTCATAGTCGTGGTCACGGTTGTAGTGGGGGCTATGCTCCCCGTGGTAGTGGTCACAACCAGCGGGGGCAAGGGGAAGTTCATTGTAAGTTATCTGGGGGAAAAAAAAAGGAAGGAGGAAAAAAAAACCGAAATTTCAAGCAAAGGAAGGGGTGGAGGTGATTCACGGGGAGGGGAAGTGCCAAAAAGGACAGGATAAATTTTTTTTTTCCCTTGACTAAGGCTTAAGCTTGAATAAATAATGAATAAAAAAGAAATGAGGAAAGCAAGAAGGGGGAAAAAAAGGAGAAAAAAGGGGAAAGAATTAATTGATCCGGAAAAGAATTCGCACAATGTGCTCAAGACGGGGGGAAAAGAGAGGAATTTGAAAATCAGGTTCGTGGGGTAAATTGTAGTTCGTGATAGTCAGTCGGGGTCGAGTCGGGTTGCACATAAAAAAAAAACAAAAAAAAAAGGAAATATTCACAGGAACAATGTTGCACAAAGAAAAATATCAGGGTGATTCAATGGTGACAGTAAAATACGGGTGATCCAAAAATACGGGGTAGTCGGTAAAATCCAATAACGGTGAAAGACAGTGGGGGGGGGGGGGTAAAATCTCGAAACAGGCAACAAAAAAAAACAAAAAAAAACAGAAGGGGAAAATAAACACAGAGATATTCGCTAAATAACTGCTGCAGGTGAGAATAAAGTCGAGCAGTGGTGTCTTCGGATTAGCCTGGCTACGCAAAAAAAGTTTGGGAAAAAAAAAAAAACAAAAAAAACTTCAAAAATAAATAAAATAATAAAAGAGAGAACAGGGATGATTCTAGGTGCCGGGGTGAGCGCTTATTAAATTTCAAAACGAACGCCTCAACCGGGTTGAGGAAGTTCGCTTACCAGGGCCCCACGTTGGGCGCCAATTTGTAATCTGCGACTAATCGGGAGCGTGGGGAAAATGGCAGGGAGGGAGAAAAATAGAATAAATGACAAAAAAAATAAATCAGAGGCCGAAGGTGGAATAGAAAAATTAGTAATAAAGTGTTTAATGAAGAAAATGAAATAATGGAGTTCCGCAGATCAGATGGCTGCCCCTCTCCGGGGTTCAATACAATAAATCCGTGATAATTAACAGACCCAAAACAACAACCAAATAATAATTCGCCGGAAAAATAAAAAAATAAAAAGAACAGGAAAAGAAGATTAGAGAAATAATAACGTGGGTAGGAGAACAAAAATCCGCAAAAATATAAACTAAATACTGAAGTAAATTACAACTGCCAAACAAAAAAAAAACGAATAATATTTCGCCAGGAGTAAATAATAAAACATAATAGTCCGCAAAAAAAATAAGATAAACGCTGAAGCAAATTATAACTGCCAAACAAGAAAAAAAAACCAAATAATATTTCGCCAGAAGAAAATAATAAAATAATAAAATATAATAGTCCGCAAAAAAAATAAGATAAACGCTGAAGTAAATTACACTGCCGAACAAAAAAAACCAAATAATATTTCGCCATAAAAAAATAATAAAATAATAAAATATAATAGTCCGCAAAAAAAATAAGATAAAGTAAATGGTAAATAATAAAATAGTACTCGGGGGTATGCTAGCTATTACACGGGGGGGGGGGGGGGGGGGGGGAAGCGGGGTAGACGGGATGGCTGGCCGGCACTGGTATCAACTCAAAGAAAGAAAATGAAAGGGGAATTTTTGGGCGCCAGTTGCTCAGGCGGGAACAACACCGAAGGAAAAAAAAGAAAGAAACACGGTGGTAAAAATAATAAACAAAAAAAATGAATTACTATAGCACTGGAAAATAATGTCACAAAAACTCTCGACGCTCGGCTAGCCGTCGGCGGGGATAGACACACACAGGGGGTGGGGGTACTGTCTCTGGCTCTAATAAATAATACCTCGGCACCAAAACGCAAAAGAAAAAAAAAACTGAATAATAAATAAAAAAAAACAAAAGATTTGTTCGGGGAAAAATCGTAAAAAAAGAATACTAATCTGCGATCGATCACGAAGGAGCACCACTGCCCGCGCACGCACGGCAATGGCCGCCGAAAACTCGCGGGGCACAAAATGGCGCGACGGGACCGCGTGTTCCCCGTCGCGCGATGACGGGGCAAAAATTATATTATGAACGGAACAATAAATTCGGGGGTCACGGGAAGGAAAATCGGGTAAATCGGGGGTTTGGAAAAATCGGAAAAAGACACACTTACTTCGTTTTACGGGCCTACGACGGCCTTCGGCACTCGCTCACTCTCGCTCGCGTACCGCTCGTGTACCGCTCGTTTCGCTCGTTTCTCTCGCCTCGCTTTTCCTCTCTACGCCTTTCCCTCGTCTCGCCTTTTCACTCCTCACTCTCTTCCTTACTCTCTCAAACTCTTCTCGTCGCCTTTCTCTCCTCGTAACGCTCAAAAAAGAAAGATAAACGCTCGAAATACAGAAAATCAGAAAAATGGTTATCGCACTGACGTGGTCTATCGCTCGGGATCGCGGATCGAAGTGACGAGTAATGGCCGTCGCCGTCTTCTTGCTTCTTCATCGCTGATTCTCTCCTCTGATTGGCTGCTACCGGGGACTGCGCGGATCGATCCGTCGATCGCGGTTGGGTCGCTGGGGCTGCGGGTGGTGTCGCTGATTGGCTCACAGCAGCCAATCGGAGTCGTGGGTTTGAATCTTGTCGGGTTCCGGGTGTGGGCGCTCGTTCGCGCCACTGGCGTCGGGGCTCGCTCCGACGGGCCTCCACCGAGGGTCCGTAAGGTGGCTCCCTCGGGTGGTTATTGTGGACACTCGATGTATTCCCCTCGGCCCGCGGGTATTACGGGTTCCAGTGTTTGACAGCTCGACCCCTGTAGTGAACCACCTCGCGGTTTTGGGGGTGGTTTCCGTCGCGAGGGTGGTCGTGGTCGAGCTGTCCGGGTCCTCGTGCAGTGCGGGGGTGTACAAGTGGCCAGTGGTGCGTGGTTTTTTTCCGGGTGTTGTGGTTTTCAGTTGTTTCCGGGGAACCTCGGGGGAATTTTGAGGTTATCCCCGGATGTTGTGACGGTGGGAACTGGACCGGCTTCGAGAGGCCTCGGGGCTCCTGATCCGCCCAGGGAAATTCCCCCAGGGCCTCTGCAATGTCCTGAGGTCTTCCACACCGTCTCCGGGGACTCCTTTCTCCTTGGGTGCGACGGTGGGGGCTCCGTTGGTTGGACGACGGACCATTTATCGTCACCGAGGAAATTCAGGTGAATATGGGGGATGTTTTAAGGGATGTGGGGTGCTGGGGGGTAAGGGGGTGTATTTAGGAAGGGTGTTGGGGTTTGTTTTAATTTATTGTGTATTTTTCAGGTTTCGGGGTCTGGTGTTGGGACCGAGAGGACGGAGGCGATGGCTCCGGGGACTCGACGGGGAGCATCGCACTGTATTTCACAGGGTTCAGGGTAAGGTGGTGGGAGGGATGGATCAGGGTCTAATATTTACCTAATTTAATATCAAAATGTTCGCTTATTCCTAATAATTTATTATAATGTTTCAGGTGCCGAGGACGCAGCGGGGACTTCGATCCGGATCGAGGGGGAAAATTGTGACTGCCACGTCACAAGGTATAGGTATAATTTTATAGGTACGTTGATCTGGTTAGTTCCATTTGAAAGCGCTTGAAAAACTGCTTAAAATGACGTGCGGACCTTTGTGATCCAATTGCAACTTCAGTCGATAATTTTATTTTTCCATAAATATGTTGTTCTTTTCCGGTACAGACATACCGAGTGTCGCATTTTTAGTTATACTTCAGGTTTCCACGAAAAAAAAATCCAATCGAATAGGAGTTTAATTAGGGTTTGAAGGAGGACATCCAAAAAAATAAATTTTCCAAAAATTCCAAAATGGCAGCGCTATGGGAGACAACATATTGGTTTAAAATGGAAACCATGTGCTTCAAAAATCTTAAAAATATTTCTCGTCAATACTTACAACTTTTGTATGAGTCATTTTTGGCTCCGTAGAAATCCGCGCGGAATTAAGCCCGATCCGACTATTTCAAGGGGTCGCCTCGATTTTTTTAAAATGTTTACATTTGAATAACACGGCGCAATAATTTCATTATCGAATGAACGTGAATCGACGAAAATGAGCTATAACAAGATAAATTATGAATGATCGCGTTGCAGTAGAGTCACCCGAAGTTACGACAATCAAATAATAATATAAGAAGAGAGAATTAAAAATTTAACCCACAAAATCATTAAAATTAATAATATTCGTCTGTGATAAAATGTTGTTAATTCTCTCTTCTTATATTATTATTTGATTTTCGTAACTTCGGGTGACTCTACTGCAACGCGATCATTTGTAATTTATCTTGTTATAGCTCATTTTCGTCGATTCACGTTCATTCGATAATGAAATTATTGCGCCGTGTTATTCAAATGTAAACATTTAAAAAAAATCGAGGACACCCCTTGAAATAGTCGGATCGGGCTTAATTCCGCGCGGATTTCTACGGAGCCAAAAATGACTCATACAAAATTTGTAAGTATTGACGAGAATTATTTTTAAGATTTTTGGAACACATGGTTTCCATTTTAAACTAATATGTTGTCTACCATAGCGCTGCCATTTTGGAATTTTTGGAAAATTTATTTTTTCGGATGTCCTCCTTCAAACCCTAATTGAACTTCTATTCGATTGGATTTTTTTTTTTTCGTGGAAACCTGAAGTATAACTAAAAATGCGACACTCGGTATGTCTATACCGGAAAAGAACAACATATTTATGGAAAAATAAAATTATCGACTGAAGTTGCAATTGGATCACAAAGGTCCGTACGTCATTTTAAGCAGTTTTTCAAGCGCTTTCAAATGGAACTAACCAGATCAACGTACCTATAAAATTGGCGGAGCTACGATTTTTTGAATGGGAACTTGACGCCCTTCCCATGTTAATCAAATGGGAAAACTAGAAAAATCTTGCGCAACCCCTAAAAATATTCCGATCGGGCTCATCTTTGGACACAATTCTCTTGATGGAAGATACTTTGGCGTGAGTGTATTTTGGTTGAAGAAAAAAAAAAGTTTTTTTTCAAGCCGCCTTAATATACATATTGCGGAATTAACGCAAGAAACATGATTTATAGAAAAAGTTATAATCTTTCATTTATTATGAGTACTCATATTAGAAGAAATGCATATATCGCGAGATACACGCGAAAAACTCTGAAAAAGCCCTTTTTTTCACCTTAATCGATTCTCGGCACTATCAGGCATGCACTAAATCGAAAAAAAGTATTTTTCCCTTTTTTTGTACATCATAACCTATCGAAACAAGAGGTAGCCCAAAAAAAAGTTATTTTAACGGACACTCTAATGTACATATATTTCATACAAATATATACTGTCTAAAAAATTCATTCTGAAATGATTATTTATCTCTTGAAAACCATTTATTGCTTACTCCCTGTTACTATTCAATTTCATGGTTGAAGAAATTGTTTATTCTCAAGAAAATTATAAAAATTCAAAACAGCAAGAAACTCAGTAATTTTATGAAATTCAAACTGTCAAAATTTCATGCCAGTATTAGAATTGAATTTTTTACAAATCCATATGTTTTGTAAAAACTGGAAAGCAATTTACAAACAAATCAACCGTGAAATTTTTTGCAATTTTTGCTTATAAAGAAAGTAAGTACATATTTAGTGCATGCTACTTCGTTGTCGACTAATAACTTATTGAATTTCGCCAGATCTTGATAACTAGTTATTGGGAATTTCGGTAGTTTATTTGCCTGCTGAGTCGTAGTTGGCCGAGGATTATCAGCATGTATATTTAATAACGCATCAAGCTTACGAGACATGGAGATTAAAACCGAACGACATGCAGCTGTTGAAAAATAAAGAAATGTTTATTACCATAGGCTAACTAAAAGCTTTTTTCTAAGACCAGTTTCAACATAGTGAGAATAAATGAAGAAAATCTGATAGATGAATAATAGAATTAATGGATACTTACGGCAGCAGTTGTGAGATTCTAAAGACTGTAAAGTTGGATCATTAACGTGATCGATTGAATTAATAGTACGAGGTAGGCTTGATGCTCTTGGAGTAGTAAAACTTTCTTTTGTGGTCGAAAAACCACCTCCGCTTTTACCATCGACATTTACATTTCGATTTGTTATATTATCTTGTGACCCAACTACATGACTAGTCGTTGGTTTACTCTCCGGATTATTTAGATGTTTAATTTTACCCAAGTTGTGTTGTGACAAACTTTTAAGATTTTGACAATCCTCGTCTATGCTTGTGGTACTATTTCCACCAATATCTGGTATTGCTATAAAATAAAATCAATAAAGTTATGAATTACGGAATAAAATTAGTTCACTGTTTAATATTTTTTTACTTAATACTTACCGACGGTTTTAATTTCACTTATAATCGGCTTACTCAGCTTACTCGGCTTAAGATTTTGACGATCCTTGTCTATGCTTGTGGTACTTTTTTCATCAATACCTAGTATTTATATAAAATAAAATCAATAAAGTCATGAATTATGGAATAAAATTAGTTCACTGTTTAATATTTTTTTACTTAACACTTACCAGCGATTTCAACTTTACTTATAACCGGCTTACTCGTTACATCTGATTGATTGTAGTCGGGATGGGGCGGTTCATCGGAGAAATTACCATAATCGAGCTCCTGAGTTTCAAGATAAGCGTCATCTAGTAGTTCTGTAAGTTCAATGCCATCGCCTCCATTATAATTGAAAGATGGACATTTTGCTTTCTCTAAGTCATCTAAACTCTCCCCTGTGACAATATGAAAATGAAATGAAATTCAACTTAGACTGCAATACATTTTTTGAGCAACTTCATTGAAAGATTAAATATTGATACTGTACCTTTATCTTTTTTATCATCAATATTCTCGCTGTCATCGGTATCACGTTCACTGGAAGAATTGTCATCGAAACGTGCTGGTTTTTTTCGTCTACGTTTGGTAGTCTTTTCACGATCAACGATATTTTTAACAGATTTTTCATCGCATGTAGACATCTCTACGGCAACAATTTCAACGGCTCGAGCAGTATCAAAATTATCTTTTGTTTTCAATTAAAAAAAAAAAAAAATACATTAATTAGCAATGATTATTTTAAATGCTACTTTACCCATAAACAATACAGGGACTAACCGTACGGTCCTAACAGCTTATCGTACTTAAAAGTTTCCCAATCAGCCTTTGGAATGTCCTTTTTTTTGCATGCTAAAGTAGCATTTATTTTTTTATGAGGCCACGTAATTATTTGTTTATCATTGTTTATCCATGACTCTGGAACGGTTGCACACCAACTGTTAGAAAACGCAAAAAAATAATCCTGAAAGAAGAAGATGTTCGAATTAGCAAAAATATATGTGAGGTTATAGATTATGCTAAGCACTAAAATTTATTCATTATTCAACTTAATATTAATAAGTTTTTGAAATTATTATTTTTGAATAAATATACAGTTTACTTACAGTAGATAGGCTAGGCCGGTTCCAGCACAATGTCGATAAAGTACATTCTCTGTATTACTGGCTGCTCCTCGATTGTAGTTTTGTTAATCAATTCCTGCCTTACCGACTGTCTCAAATATCGATTATGGATCCCTGATCTGCCGTACCGGCTGAGTCCGATAGATGGCGTTATCTGTTAAGTCTTTTTACATTACCTATCTGATAGATGGCGTTAGTTAACCTAAATAACCTAAGTCCCACTAGCTTACCTCGATATAGATGATGTTCTTTACTAAGTCTCTCTACCTTACCAATGGAATACATTATGTTATCTGCTGAGTCATGCTACTTCACCTCGATATCTACCTAATCAATTGCTAAATATCGATTTACCCACTGCTGGAATTTACCTACCCAATTTACCCACCGATCGATCCCCACAGCTAAATATCGATTTTCAATCGACTGCTAAATACCGACTGCTCAATACCCACGGCTCGATCTTTTATCCACTGCTCAATACCGACTGCTCGATCTTTCACCCACTACTCAAGGCGATCGATACATTATCTCCGATAGTATGTTATCCTATTTGTTGTTGGGAGGTAAGGATTAATAAATTCTCATACAATTTCGATGTTTAGAAATTTTTAAAAAATTTTTTTATTCAATTTTTAAAAAAATATTACATATGATTATAATAACAAATGAATTATATACGCTTTCTCACATCGCCGCTTACAGGATTATAGTCCATTATACGATCATGTAATATTAAACAGTATGCTGTTGTTCCTGCTGGAAAATTTGTTTCTGTCTCTAGCTCCAAACGCACATCAACCGAAGCTTGTTTAAGTGAATCATTTTGTTTTGAACAATCGATGACAATAAGTCGCGCATGATCGAGAAAATTTTGCTTCGTGAGAAATGGTTCCATATCCTTGTCGTAGTAGGCTTTGCGGAATTTCGCGTACATATCATACAACAGTGCGTATTGATTACGATGAAGATCAAGATTGAGGTTGCCGTATGGATAACATTGAGAGTTAAGGAAGAGCTTCACGTTGGTAATGTTACAATGATCGAAGCGACTTGCATTTACATCGTTCATGATTTTTCGATTCGTTTGAAAGGCCACAATGATAAAACGTGGTTTTTTCAATTGATTGGATATTTTGACGGTCCAAATATGTTTCATCGTGGATGGAAGCATTGGATATTCATATAATTTCCATGTGCGATAACTCATGCTTATATCCTTCTCAATATGTCCGAGTAATTGTATCTTACTCTTATCAGATAGTCTCACATATGGCATTAACCACTCAATTTTCATAAGATTAATCTTGATTTCTTCGTAGTTTCCATCAGCCTGAGCTGTTTGCATAATTGCATTCGTATCGTTTCTCGATCTTGTGAGAATTAGCTCGTGCTTCGTATTGATAATTATTTTCCGATAATCCTCGGTGAACCCAAGAATCATAGAGATTGGTATGCATACATCAAATTATCCATTGTTATTCGTCAATTTTTTCGTTTCTTCCACATCGAGCCAGCCCGCGTTTTCAATTATCGAACTTTGACTCGGACTCAGCGATACATAACCTTTCATGAGAGAGGTCAAACCAACGTTTTTGCATCTATCAATCTCTATGGCATTGATCTCATAACGAATTTCTTCGAATAAATGCAATATTGCATTTATGTTGCAACGTTGACAAAGTATATGGTTGATGTGCATGAATCTCATAATGTGTTACGGATTCGTCGAATACAACGGGCGATCGCACGCGCAGGGAGTCTCCCATTATAGCAACAGCAAAATATCGTGCAAGTTACTTTTTTCCACCAACTACTCGGAGTCCTAGACTTCTGAGGAACTGAATGTTGCGACGTGCTAGCGTCTTGGTGACACGATGATGACTGATGATACGTCGGCATGCTGACTGTATTTTATAGTCTGAATCACTTTTACCATGAAACACAATGCCCATAATTACTTGCTCGCTTGCTTAATATGCAGTCGCACGGTAATTACTTCTCCACGAAAATTTATAGGTTCGTTATCTTGATCGACTATGCGTAATTGTAAATGATCAATGATCTTCACGGCGACCGGAAGGTAAATGACGTGAGATGGCACCTCGATGATCTTATATCCCGGTGGTACTGCTGGGAAAAATTCATGTATGGTGTGAACCTTTAGCTCGTTAATGTATGCCCCTGATGTAATATTGCACTCAATTCTCAATGCATTAATATTCAGAATGCGGACGGGTAATTCTAAACTGTGTACTGCGTTAGATGATAACTCGCGATGAGTAAATCCCAATAGACGAGCGATAGAATCATGTGGCCTTAAATCAATGTTTCGATTGCACTTTATCGCACTACGCAGCGTATTATTATTGGGTGTGATATTTATTGAAATCCCTTTGGATGCGAGTTTTTTCTTCAAATACGTATCAATATCTTCAATCTCATAACTTCCAGTTGGTAATTCAATCACTTCTGCACCCACGTAAAATTTCTTTTTTCCAATGTCAATGTTAGGAATGGAATTGAATGATAATAATTCCACTAGTCCAAGCACATAGTTCTTATCAGATGAAAGTTCGATTGGTGGAAAATATTGCGTTTCCAATGTCGACGATGCGCCCGATAGACTCAACGTTAATGAATCAACCATGGCGGTTCATTACCAACTGATTCAATTTCCCATGCTCTACAGGCATTTATATAAAAATTTTAAACACAAATGGCCGCATATATATGTATCATATTCTTGATATCTTCTATGATTATATTTGATTTCATTGTTAACTCCGAGATAATCCATTAGATCTCGAGGCGGTTGCAAATCTCCAAAACTGTCGAAATGAATTACTTTACTGCCATTTTTTCGATAGGCCACCCAGTGTGTGCCCGGGCCGTCTTTATCATCAAGGTTAATTATTGCTGATTCGCAATAATACGGTCCACCCCTGGGTAAGGCATTTCTCATAAATACACCACGAAAATGTGGAATTTTTAGAACGTGCGCATACTTAGGTAGCTCGACATCTGTGAGAGCTCGTTTAGGCAATTTTATGTTGAAATTTTTTTTTTTTCCACACCGAACTGTAGACCAAACCCCGTTTTATAAGGTTTGAGAAAGAGACCTTTACCCAAAGCAATAGCTTCTATTGTTTTATTATGTCTCTGACTCTCTTCCAATTGTTGTTTAGCGGCTTTTGCGTCATTCACGGCTTTTGCTATTCCCGCAGCACCACCAGCCAATGCTCCGGTTGCACTTAAACCGGCAAACAGGGAAATGAGAAGAGGTAAAAACCCTCCGACTTTTGAGGAAACTTGCAATATACGTGGTATATGAACATTTCTCTTTCCACCCGCAGTTTTTACAACATCACGAGCTTTCCTTAAAGCCGATTGAATGATTTCACGAGAATTATTTCCACAAGATTCCGATGCAGCTTTTACTATTTTAGTAAGCATGATTTTAGACTTCTTCTTCTTTTTAGTCTTCGTCTTGTTTCTCGTAATCACACCCATACCGAGTTTTGATTTTTTTTTCATTATGTTTGCGATAGCGTATGCAGCAGCCTTTTCCCAAATTCCAGAGTATACAATATCATGATCCTTACACGCTGCGTCCAAACGATTTATACCTGGATCACCGCGCGCTAAGCGTTGTGCTAGTTTCGTACCCGGACCGCAATACTGATAGCCCGGTATATGGAGCTCAATGGGTAATTTATTAATCAACTTATTCAAAACTCCACGACCTTTGTGCATGATGCGTATACAACGACGATCATACAATGACTAAAGCTATGGGTATATAAGCGTGATATTTATATTGTTTTTTCCATCAGTCATATGCAATATGGATTTCAGAAAGCAACCACTCGCGTTACCCGTATCGAATTTTGATGCTCTCGCGGAGCAGCGTAGCGTACGCAGTCGACTCGGAAAATTATTACCTGATAGTATTCGTGCGGTATTCTGTGGTCCGTCAAATTGCGGTAAAACAAATGCGTTGCTCGCTCTTATTACCCATCCCAATGGCTTGAGATTTTAAAACGTTTATGTATATTCAAACTCTTTGAATCAAGCGAAATATAAATTTTTGGAAAAATTGTTCAAGCCTGTGAAAGAAATCGGATATTTTGCCTTTGGCGAACACGACCAGGTCGTATCACCTGCAGATGCTCGTCACAATTCCATCATGATATTCGATGATATTGCATGTAAAAAAAAAGATAATGTGAGAGCTTTTTACTGCATGGGCCGACATAAAAATATTGATTGTTTCTACCTATCTCAGTCTTATGCGCAAATCCCAAAACATCTGGTGCGAGATAATGTTAATATGCTGGCAATTTTCCGTCAGGATGATATAAATCTCAAACACATTTTTAACGATCATGTGAATACGGATATGCGATATACACAATTCAAAGACTTGTGCTCAAAGTGTTGGAAAGATGATAATTATGGATTTTTGGTAATTGATAAGGATCGCCATGGTCTCGATAGCGGACGCTATAGAAAGGGCTTCGATTGCTTTTTCCATAAATAGATGAGGAGAGAGAGTGAAAATATTTAGTGTGTGATGATCTATTGAAGCGATAACATGGCTGAAGAGTTCCGGCGTGAAAAAAAAAAAACGCTTTACCAACTGGAAAAAGCGAGGGCTGCGGTTAAGCAAAAATATAAACTTTTGAAGGCAGATAAGCAGATTATGGAACGAACACTGGACGAAACTTTCATGCCAATAGTCAAACCGTTGGAAAAACTCATTAATGCTTCAGATGCAAATACTCATGAGATTAAGAATGAAATGAAAAACTGGCTGCCGAAAAAAGAGGTGAAGAAGGAGGAGGAGGAGGAGGAGGAGGATGAGGATGACGAACCACCTTTCAATCAAGATCGCGATGCATCATTTAAATCTGCGCGTGGAGATAATTATGATGATGACGGCGATGACGATGACAATGATGATTATGGAGAATTATCGGGAAAGATAAACGAAGAATCAATTACAAATAAATATCTCAGCTTACTTTATAAAAATCGAAAAAAGTTTATTGATTTGACATATGGAGTTAGAAAATTACCGGATGGTACACTCATGATTGGAAATTAATCTATTGATTTCAACAATGAGTATATAGTAGTGGGGCATGATAAATATCATAGAACCAAAGGTTTGCTTGAATTATTATTCAGAAAGGAACCCGATGAAAATGTTATAAGTACCGGGGATAAAAATAATTATGGAAAAATTTTGAATACCACAAATGCATACAAGAAACATTACAGTCCCGATGAAAGCGTGAGGAAACAAACCAGTCAAAAGTATAAGAATTATATCGCTCCATACATTAGTGCTACATCGCCACGAAAGCGGCAATCCACAGGCGGAGCATTACCTCGATTTAAAATTGCTCGGAGAAATACAAAAATGGATTATGTGCATTGGGATGATCCGAATGAGCTGGTAGATCGATTACGTTTACTGCTTGCCGAAAAAACTGCAGGCAATCCAAGTCATACTAATGAAATTATTTCAATAATTGAAGAGTTGCGTGAAGCTCGAATAATTTATTAATATCATAATAAATGTGGCAGTGCTCAGTTGAATAATGATCGTTGATGTGTGCGCACGCAAAGAGATTTTTATTAAGAAATAATGAGCAGCAGCATGGAGCGACGAAGACTAGTAGAAGAGTTGCATAAACCCGCTCGACGCAATTATCAACGGCGAAAATTTCATGTACGAGGCTTAGATGAATCATGGCAAGCCGATCTTGTGGAGATGCAGCCATACGCTCGAGAAAACAAAGGATTTCGATACATGCTAACGGTCATTGACGCGTTATCTAAGTTTGCTTGGGCTGCACCTATATCGAGGAAAACTGCAAAAGATGTCACCACAGCCATGAAATGTATTTTCGAAAAAGGCCGAGTCCCAAAAAATCTACAAACTGATCATGGCAAAGAGTTTTATTATTCAAGCTTTCAAAATCTCATGAAAAAATACAATGTCAATCATTACTCCACGTATAGTAATCTCAAGGCATCTATTGTTGAACTTTTCAATCGTTCAGTTCGCATGGAAATTACAAATGGCTGGATATTCTGCCTGATCTCATCACGACATACAACGACTCCAAACATCGAACTATTGGCATGAAGCCGAAAGATGTTACAGCAACGAATAGTAAGACGTTGTTACAACGTTTTCCCCATGATCATCGTGGAGAACGAAAAATACCAAAATTCAAAGTCGGCGACAAAGTACGAGTCAGCAAGAATAAGCATGTTTTCGAGAAAGGTTATACACAAAACTGGACGACGGAAATTTTTACGATCCATCGAGTAATATTAACGGATCCTACGACGTATAAACTAATGGATTATCGAGATCAACCAATCGCCGGCGGCTTTTATGAAGAGGAGCTGCTGAAAGCTCAATACCCCGATGTATATCTTGTAGAGAAAATCATCAAGAAACGAGGAAATCGAGCTTATGTTAAGTGGTTGGGATTCGATAGGACACATAACAGTTGGATAAATAAGGAAGATTTATAAATAAAGACAATAGTTTTATATTTGTATTCACAAACGTAAAAAAATGTTTATTCAAATAAAAAAATTATTGAGTTACAAATTCAATTTTGTCACATTTTCCAACAACTCCCACATACTTCAATGAAAATTTTCTTTCGTCGACAATCATCTTAACCATCCTTCCGAAGAGTGCTGCGTCTTTCTCAAACACCACAGAGATACGCTTCGGCATGAAAACTTCGAAGCTGTCATCGATGGTGGCCACGGTGCTGTGACCGAATTTTGTTGTCACTTGCTTCAAGCCCGTGATTTTGTATAGCTGATCGACCTGCAACTCCTTGAGTTTTTTCAACGGACGATAGCAATCCAGCCGAGCGATTCCGTTAAGCAGTGCGATATCCATTGCCGTTTTTTTTTTTTTTTTTTTTTTTTTTTTTTTTTTTTTTTCGGTTGAGAAAAAAAAATATATATATTTGAAGTTGTCGATGGAAAATATTTGACGTTGTCGATGAAAAATCTTTATGATGTCTGACGAAAAAGGGCTTCGAATCCTCGGTTTATATATCATTATTCCCCCTCTACCATCAAGATTTTATTTTAAGATTGAAGCACTGATTGGTGCTCTATGTTAGAGAAGCGAGGGGGCGTTCTTATTAGCTTATACTATCCCCCTCCACCATCGTCATCATTATGATTATTATAGAATTTTTAAAAATTTATCAAGGTTCATGAAATAAACAAATCAAACATATTTAATATAATTTGTTGGTTTTTATTATAATGGCCACACTTTTTTTCGTTTTTTTCCTTTTTTACAACGATCAACATGATAAATACTGCCCTGTGGAATTTCACAATGTCCCCAAGGGAGCGTATCAGTACTATTAGGTGGAATATATCGCTTGTCATCGTGTGGACTAAGCGCAACCTTTACCTGTTTTTCCGTATACACATTATGCAGATGAGCTACAATAACCTGTTGTTCCCGCGTTTGCTTTTTATTGTTTCGTAGACACTCCATGAAGTCATCAAAGGTGATGCTATCTTTGACCACCGCAGTTTTCACCCCTTTTACTTTTTTCATATGATCTTTGCCCTCAACACGCACGCTATACATCTTACTACGTAAGCCCACAAATTCCGTCATTATTTCTCCTTTGCATTCATCCTTCATTAGACCTACAACTTTTTTATTCATTCGCGGAATTCTAAACTCATTGTCTTCAGGGTAATCAGATGTATCGAACCTCGCAATGTCGCGCTTCATGATTTCGTAAATATCAGGGCACTGAATTTCATAGATTAAACTATCAGTATCGGTATACAACAATTTACAATGGTTGTTATTGAACTGGGGGAGCATATAATCATAGTGGAAGTCATACATTAGAATCTTTGATAAGTCTAATACACATAACCCCACATAGATTGGTTTGTTAAGATGAACTTCGATTCTTTTCATCTGAATTGCAACTAGATTTTCATCGAAGATGGCTGTGCTGTGGAAATTTGGTTTAGCTATTAACGACTCGGCACCATAACGCCCATCCCAACGTGATACAAGTTTTACATCGATACGCTTACGGACATTCTCCATGGTTTTCCCGAATACAGCATTATTCATCAATTTAAATAAGTTTTTCTCAAATTCATTTCTAGCATGTTTTCGCATATCACTGTTAAGATCGATGTACGATTTTAACCATGGTTTCTGATTGAACTGTAAAACTCTATGAATCCGTTTGAGCTCTAATCCGTATCGCAGAGCTTGTTTAAGATTGCGATAATGCAAAACATATCGGATTTTTGAGCTCAACGTTGTCATGAGCTTTACTTGATTCGAACCTGGGGCGCACTTATGTTCTGGGCATAGAGGAAAGTCTTTGTGTGTATTATGTTGCTGAATGGGATAATCGAGATCGACTTCAAGAATGTAGCCCACCGATGCATCGTCGGCCACAGCGAGAAAGTCGATTTCATCGATGTTTTTCACCCATTCAAATCCACCATACGGTAATGCTTCCATCATTGCCCATCCATATAGATTGTTAACATCATAGTACATGAGAAACTTGACATCTTTGTTCAAATAAAAATTTCTCATATACTTGTTGTTAGCTCGAGCATACCGGTTGCAGCATTGGCTAACTCCGCCTCGTATCCCGCGCTCGATAAACATATGCATGTCGATATCCGTTAGAAGTTCTAATTCAATCTTTGTATATTTAAGCATCGCATCCCAAGTTAACCCGGGGGTTGTATAATAATGCGCTGGATCTAGACCATACGCACTTAAACAATTATCACGGAAATTTTCGAATATATCAGCTAAAAGGAGCACGTCTGTTTTTAAATAAAGATCCGAATATGCACCCAAATCGCTAATACGAAACTCTCGCCACACTTCTTTAGCATGCTCATAGTCTTTATCCGAAATGTCACGGTTATTGAGGGTGCTATGAAACTTATCCCGCGGTGGAAGATTCGTCTCGGCGAGTTTCGTCAATGAATCAACGTATTCATATGGGAAAATACCTTTTCTCATGAGAAGATCGTGTTGGCGCGATGAAAGCCCGATGAATTCCTTTCGAACGATCTTCAGATCGGTCATATATGAAGCGAGCTCATCCAATGATGACGCCATGAAGCGGAATGAGTCGATAAACCGGAATTTGATATCGCTCGCGGCAATATGCTTCGTAAAGGAAATGTATCGCTCCTTGTTTTGTGGTAATATAACCACGCGTCCTTCCAAAGAGGTGACAATTTCCTTCACGATGAAGTGCGAATCATAGCCGGTCAAATTGTGAAAGATCACGGGTATGGTTCGTGAATCCTGATAACGTAGATTACATCCGCTATGTGCCGGTCCTCGATATCTATAAAAAAATACATTTAAAAAAATTAAGACTAATCCATAAAAGTTTTTTTAAATTAGAAAATGTATATTTATGTAAAATAAAAATTACTTCATATGGTTAAATGAATTACTTACCGCCCCGTGAGATGACAATGGTCCTTCACTCTGTCGCTGGAGATGACATTTTTTTCACAGATGTGACATTTCGTTGACGTAGAAAAATCTCGTTGTTGCTGAGCTGATAATCTCTCCATGGGCATCGGATTGAGATATATTTCTTCAACAGTTCTTGCGAGCTGTTCGAGTTTTCGAACAAACCATTCCGCAGGCTTGGGACCTCTAAAGCTGCAGTATTCCGATTTCGAATCATCATAGCTGCACTTTATATAATACGCTATGCTGAATGCCTCGTGCTTTTGATAAACGATTTCATTACGTGTTGGTTTTAGTATGCACTCGATGTCCGCATATACAACGAATGGTACTCGCTCACGATGACTATAATTCTTGAAGCGTAACATTTTGTTCCATGACGTCGGCATGATAGTCTTGCATTTATTAATGTTTTTGCAATCGATTTCATGCGCGGCTAACTTATCTTCGGTTCGAAAATAATATAAACAACGATCACAAATGTGTTGTTTATGAAACCGCTTTGATAGCTGAGCGGAAACCAATCGTGATAAATTTTTTATCAAAACGTAGTGAAATCTTGGCAAATGATAGCCCAAATCAGTATTTCCTCCGTTATTATCGTCTTCTTTCTCATCAATATATTCATCTTGTATGAGAAGAAGATTCACATGAATATTCCGTTTCGAAGGAGTTACATGAAGAGGCGCCACGCTAAACTTTTCACTTTGTTTCTTTAGAATATATAAATTAATCGATATTTCATTCTGCTTCTCGAATTTGAAGATGTCATTCGGTTTCACCGGGAATTCAATACCGTTAAAGTTCAATTCATTTTCGTAATTTTTATATACGCTAACGCGATGTCGATTTTTCCCATCATGAGTTGGATGTAATGCTGCTAAGATAGCCCATTTAAAACACATATTATTCATGTTATTTACGTTTATACACGCGTTCTTCTTTTGAATAGATTCCGGTAACGCGATGTATGAAGTACCTCGCATTGGATTAAATTTATTGATGTTCACTGTAAGATTAACTATTGAGTGAAGCGCCCACCCTGACTCTTGATGTTGAAATTCCTCTATATCTCTTAGAAGCGGATCTTGTGCATTTATAACAAACCATTCTCGAACGTTTGTATTGGGATAGATTATCTCAGCTTTCGTATTAAAATATTTCAGATCAATCACTTCTTCAATATTCTTCATAACTACGAATTTTGCCGCGAGAACTACATACACTTTTACAGCGTTTTTCTGCACTTCGAGCACCATCGCGAGATTTTCAGCAAAAATATGCATGCAGCTCTCCATAAATGTCTTAATATCAACGTGATTTAAATTCACAATTACACCCGTCTTGATACGATTTTTAAACGCCGATCTAAGATTAATCCACTCAACACTTTTCGCAATTTCGTCGGCACCACCATTATCATTAATCTCACCGTCTCTCAAACCTCCACTACGTTTCAATAAACGATCGAATTTTATTTTCACTCCATTTAAAAACCCTAACGTATTTAAAAACTTTCTTTGTTCAGCACCGTTTGCCGATACTACATACTTTTCCAGGGATTCAATTGTTTTCACTAAACGATCGGCCCGTATATTAATTTCGTCCGCGTTAAGACTTGGCATGAGATCGAGGATCTCATGCCACGTATTCACCACTTGAAGACACTCGTACGCGTTCATGGCTTTTTTCCGTGTGTTATTCGACTCAACTCATTGATAGTGAAAGAGCTTGCAGTGCTAGCCCTCGAAGAAGAGTCTACGCCTGCGGTTTGTCTCTTCGAAGCGCCGCAACCCTGGACTTTGATCGCCGATAATTTCAAAAGCATAAATCGGTGGCTTGCCCAGAATTATCACGGAATTTCGTGGAGCGGCGGCGATATATCGTACGAGGACCTGAATGCAACTCTCACCATGTTGTTACAAGATGCTCATACTGTATACATAAAGGGATCGGAGAAGACGGAATGGCTTCGTCAGCATATTCCATTGGCCGTGAATATCGAAGACCTGGATTGTCCTTCGCTCGATATATTGGGCGAAAAAACCACCGGTACATGTAACAATCACCCGCATATGAGATCAACATCGCACTGCGCCGGATTCAATGTACGCGTGATGAAAACATGGTACCTCAACACATATAAGCCAGCAATAGCGGCAACAGCAGGAGCAGCACGGAGAACACCGCCACCGCGAGCGCCACGACCCTCATTTATCTATCCCTATGGCGATGAAACTGTGGAAATACCTGCAGTAAGAACATCGTCGTCGGAGCCGATTGACTATAGTTATGGCTACGATACCGTGGATCGTAACTACTACTAAGTGAAATTTTTTTTTGGTTTCGAACTTAAATCAATGTAAACAAAAAAAAAAGAGTGATTGCTATAATAATAAAAGCCAAACAAATTGTATTCAATATGTTTTGATTCATTTATTTTATAAACCTTCATACATTTTTTTTTATTCCATAATAATTAGATGTCCTCGGCTTTTAGCAGGGTTACGGAGCTTGACGTTCGAGAGGTACGATTTCCACCAGAGCTTCCGCTGTTTCACGATCGTTGTCTTGGTTTTTCATCGGATGAGCTTTGTAATCGATTCATTCGATCTTACATATCCGTAATAAGCGGAGAATTATGCGACGTTGGAACTTCAGCTGTTTCATCGACGTTGCGTTGGTTTTTCAAATTTTTATTGAATTTTCCCTCGAGGACGTGAATCATCGTTGTACAATCATCCATTTGCTTTTGTACGGATGATATGGTATTATGAATAAGGTGCACTTCTTGCCGAACAATATCTCGCATTATTTTCATCGAAACAGCATCATTTTCTTGTATGGGCTCGGCAAGATTGCATAATCTTTTATTATCCATATCAAATTGTCCATCTATGGTTATTTTAAAGCCATCACCCGGAGGACCGCGGCTTCCTGAGGATCCATCCTTTCGCGATAATGAGCGACCAAACACGTCAATGCTCATGGTTGAAATGATTATAATGAGCACATTCTGTATGAATATATTATTCTTGCTTTGCACTGAGAATTATTCTATTGCGTCTTACACTGTGAAAGAGGAAGGAATTTTCTTAAGAATATTGAAATAAAAAAAACATTTTAACATACATTTTTTTTCTTTTATTTATTTTATTTAAAAAAAATCAATTTTCCATACATTATTTTTATAATTAATCAATTTGATGTTTAAAAAAATCCTTTTTTATGAATAATTATTTTGATTAAGCATCAATTCTGATGGCAGCGGAGGCTTATGCATTATTGAATCGCCGAAAATGTTGCGAAGAAGCACAGCTTTACATAATGATGAGCCATGCCGGCGGGTGCTTTTTTTCGCTTTATTCGATGAATTGTCGTGTTCAAAGTCTTCAGTCCTAAAATAGGGGGTGAAGGGGTTTTCTCTTTTCTTTCCTGGTGTAGGAGGCTCGTCGCTCGACGAGCTCACCTCATCTTGTCCCGTGTTAGGCACGCTTCGTGCAGTGGGGGTGGCGGTGGTGGGGGTGACCGTTTTCATGACCAGCTGAGGATTTTCCGGATCATACCCTGTTGATAGCATAGAATCTGTAAAAGAAAAAAAAGCACACATTCGTATTAGAATAAGATTATTTTCCTTCAATTACTTTTATTAAATTTAAACAAAAAATACATACCAATAACGCTCGTCGTCGAACTTCGAACGGTGGTAAAGGAAGACTTATTATCTTCCTCTGGAAACAAGCATCTTTTTCATGTTGACTACAGCCACAATAGCACTTATTATAAATGCTTTGGATTATCTATAGCAAATTGGAAAAGAATAAGTTTATTAATAATGAATATTCTTTTAAAATTCATATGTAACTAAATAGATTTCTTTTTTTTTTTACCTTCACACGTGGCTTCATGTTTCGTTGACGCCTGATGTTGTTTGTCAAACTGCTCGTAAGAGTTTTCGGCAGAATGAGATTCGGGATTTCGAGACCTACCCTTTTAAACGACAACTCGAAAAAGGCAACTAGAATATCTTAAGAAATGGAGGTACTTACCAATAAGATGAATGACCTAACCCCCACCCCCTCCATAACAGAAGTGTAGGCTTATGGTCTTTCACATGTTTATCATAAAAAATAAAAAACCCTATGCATTTATCTAGCAGATGGAGAATTTGTGAATTCGTGGTGTCGAATCTCACGCATATAGAGCAAAGGACATGTGAGCGAGGACGCGACATTGCACGTGGTTGGAGCACGCTTCTCAATCTCAGGCCTACACTGCTCATAAACAAGAAAATATATGACCAGGCGTGACTGAACTGGTCGGTCTGACTCTATGCCCCCGCCTGTGGGCTTATGTGAATCCTTTGTGTTAAAAAGGAGAGTCTTTCATCGAGTTAGCAAGGAGCCCCCGCAAAACACTTGAGTCAAATAAACAAACCAAGCCCCGCTGCTCATAAACAAGAAAATATATGACCCGACGTGACCGAACTCGCCGGCTTGACCCTACGCCACCCGGTGAGGCTCATGTGCAACCTTTGTGTTTAAAAGGAGACCCTTTCATCGAGTTAGCGAGGCGCCCCTCAAAACACTTGAGTCAAATATACAAACCTCTCTGTGAGAGCTTATGACTATGGTGTTAAGTCTAATACATATGATGAAATAGGACACGCGAGCAGGACTGTGTTATTGGTTGCATACAAAGCACGTTTCTCAATTTCGAGTCCCCCTGAGCCTGCTACTTCGAGTAACTCGCACGAAATATTCATTATAAATTAACTCAGAAAAAAATAACTATAAAAATAATATTCAACATTATTATTCATACCGTTAGTGAATAATCCTTTTCCCCACCCCATATCATAATAAAAGATTATACAATATAAATATAGAGATCGAACGTTTGGAACTTGTAGCTGTGTGGTAACAGATCGAGCAGTAAGGATCGACAGGATCGACATTATCGATCGATACTTAGCAGTTGGTATTGAACAGTGGGTAAAAGATCAAGCCCCGAGTAAATTTGATCGATAATCGATTCATAGCCGTGGGTAAATTGAATCTTGCAGTAAAGATCGGGCGGTGGGATAATGGATCGAGCAGTCGGTATTGAGCAGTCGATTGATAATCGATACTTAGCTGCGGGGGATCGAGCAGTTGGTAAATTGGGTAGGTAAATTCGAGCAGTGGGTAAATTGGGTAGGTAAATTCGATCAGTGGGTAAATCGATATTTAGCAATTGTTATGGTAGGTACCGAGGTAAAGTAGCATGTCTTAGCAGATAACGCCATGTATTCCATTGATAAGGTAGAGAGACTTAGTAAATAACATCATCTATATCGAGGTAAGCTAGTGAGACTTAGGTTATTTAGGTTAATTAACGCCATCTATCGGATAAGTAATGTAAAAGGACTTAACAGATAACGCCATCTATCGGACTCAGTCGGTACGGCATATCGGGGATCTATAATCGATATTTGAGACAGTCGGTAAGGCAGGAATTGATTAACAAAACTACAATCGGGGAGCAGTCGGTAATTCAGAGAATCTACTTTATTAATATTGTGCCGGAACCGGCCTAGCCTATCTACTACTTACACATTTTTTTTAAAGAAAATGAGATTCACGATATTTTAATTTTTCATGATCCAGAGAAAAGATGCGTCTTGATATATCTACACCGGACTTCACCAAACTTGTAAGTGAAACACGGGTGTTTTCTATCTTGATTGCTTTATTAATTTCAACGGGAGATGGCGCGTTGATAGTAGCGCGCGGATTTTCAATTGTATCGAATGACAGAGTTAAATATATTACAACAATAAACGATTCTTTTCGAATTTTAAAATTTATTTTTATATGATACATATATTTAATAATATAAATCGGATACATTCTTTTCTTAACTTAATAATTCGAAGTTAATTTGAAGAATGGATCAACGGGAAAAATGTAAATGATTTATTGTCAGGTATGCAAACAGCTTTTTTTTAACACTTCATATGCTCTTATATATATAAAATTACACCATATATGTCCAGTAACGATAAAAAGTAGTCTTGAGTCAATTGGGTAGTTTTCAAAATTTTTATAATTAATTAAGGTTTTGCCTTTTAAAAAAATTTTACCGTTTCTTTTTAAAATATTACTAAGAAGAAAAACATTATTTTTTTTAAAATAACAAAATCTATTACAATTTTGGGAAGTAGATAAAATAAATTTACCGTAATTAATTTTGTCGTACGAAGGGAATTTGCTAAATTTGGTCATTTTACGATTAAAATTTGAAACTTTTGGGTTTTGGAGTACGTTTTAAATAACTTCCTGCTGGTTACCACAGTTCGCACGTTCTTCAAGACGTTTATGGAGTTGTTGAAGTGGTTTTTCACTTTTTTTTTAAATTTGTAGGAGCAAATATGAATAATGATGAAATTTTAAGACATCATCTGCTTAATGAACTAAATTATGTATATTATAAATCACAAAATTTTCTCCATACAATTTTATAGATTCAGTTACAAAGTAGTGCAGTAAACTTTTAGCACAGGCATTGTTTTTAATACAATCATTTTCATCACATAAAATTCTTATCGCAACGTGTTAACAATTAAAATTATACAAGTATTTTTCAGGGAGATAACCTTTTAAGACTATTGGACCAACATATAACAGAAACAATCTAAACTCTGTTGCTTTCCATCGATCGACTTCACCTAGATCTCGTGTTTTTCCAACGAATCCAGAAGGTACCCAAGTCTTTATTGATGTTAACAAAGCTGATATATTCTTAATCGTCGTGTGACTAAACTTGAGTAATATTTTTGCATCTACTCGCCATCCTTTCATCCACGAGTTTATTCTTTTCTTCACAACTCCAAGACATACAAGATGCATATACTCGACAGGAAATTGTGATATCATATCAACTTCTGTTTCTTCAAATTTTGAGGTTCCTATATGATGGTCGTCGTTAAGCTTTTTTCGAAAACTATTATCAGTTCGTAGAGGGCAACTTGTTTGTAGGAATCTCATTCGATGGTCACTATAGCTACCTTCCTGAATGCATTTGCTGCAACCATAATAACCAGTGTGGCCATTGGTCTGTTTTACTAAATGCCCGAGCAGGTGAATCGGCAATTACAGCTCTAATTGTCACGTAAACTTTATTATAGTTGAACTCAAAACCGTCTCTATGCAGATATATATATTCATTGATAAAATCTTCGAGATACTCATCACATTAAGCTGGCTTGTCATGCCCATGATAAACACCAATGACTAAAGGTGGAGCAACTTTGGGAAAAATTTCAGCCAATATTGGATATAATTGGCTTTTAGAGCTTTTTGATATAGGTAATCCATCAACATGAACATTAATTAGGATATTTGTACTTAGATTACTGATATAAATGACTCTCAATTGTTCAATTAATTCTCGTTGTAAGCCATAATGAAAATATTCACCAGGTTTCACGGGACGGATGGTAGTATTTTTTGGAGTCTTTAGTAAAGTTCGAGGATCAATGGGAAGATTTGTCAAATTTTCTACTGAATTAACGCCAATAAGAATTTTTAATAATGCTCCACAAGCAGCTTGACTAATATTATACTGACATTGTCACTGTGCTAATTTTCGTTGTAAATTGATACTCGGATCGGTTATGTCAGGTGTTTTATTCAATGGAAGGTTCAAGTTTTCTGCTAGTGGAATATTATTCATATGCATAAAGTCATCGTCATGAATATTTTCGTTGCCAATATTATCGTGATAATCACTACCAAGCTCTTGCTTTTTAAACGATACAGAATCATCAGTAATATCATTGGTGACAGTAGAATTATGAGTGATGTTTCCAATAATGACAGCATGACTAGCTATGTTATTATTACTCATTACTACATGATTAGAAATATTATTAGTATCACTAATAATGGAAGATCCGGTATTTCCTCTTGATTCAACTGAAGACGAAGAAACTTGTTGCCATGAAACTGATTCATCATTAGCTACATGTTTAAGACGTCTATTTTTTTGACTTTTTGATAATTCTTTAAAAGGTTTTCTTGACATCATTAATTTCTAATAAATAAACAAAAATATATTATAGATAGATGAAGATTAAAAATATATTAAGTAACTAAAACTCCGACATAACTGCAATAAGATTACTTAACGTTACATTCAGGCGTGAATAATTACCATTAAACAAAGATAAATTGATATAAATTAATTTAACTTAGAACAATTACGTTAAATAAGAACAGTAATTCACAGAAAGTCAGTTATCTGATAAACAGCATATGTTTATTAAAACTAGGTTAGAATGCATGAAATATATAGATAGAATAATAAATTTCACGCATGCGTCGAACTGTGTATTAAAAATGAATCCATTTCAAGTACTTAATTCGACGTCTATATTGTAAATTCTAAAAGAGTTAATTATCTAATTTCAATTAGAAGTAAAAAAAAAAGAATACTTTATTAGCTCACAACAAATCATCAAAAGAGCAGTCAACAAAAGATATTCATTTAGAGGTAAAAAAAATTGACTTCCCATTTATGAGTTCATTAAGAACTCTGAATCCTAAGCTCATATAAAATAAATTTAAAAAATTTAAAAAAACTCCCGGCTGGAGTAAAAATCGAACACAAAAAAAATTAGAACGAAAAAAAAGTAACCTGATAGAAAGCATGAATAAAATTCATAAATCTAAAAAGAATACAACAAATTAACAAATTTAAAATAGAAAAAACAAATTAGTGAAATTAAAAGAATGAAATAAATAAATAAATTCAAAAAGGATGAAATAATTCAAGAAGTCATCTTAGTTTATTCGTAGTTTGAATTATGATCGTTCGTTTGTATGAGTTCAATTTTTTGAATCGTGGTAATTTTCTCACTGCCCTCAATACAGTCGGGAGACGTCATTCATTAAACATAAGTCGGGAGACGTTTTCTTTCGTATCGTCGAACATCTAAATCCAGATCGTCTTCATGTTCAATTATCTAATGGCGTCTTCTTTGCACTGTCAAACATCTATATCCTATATCATATTTATGGTTAATGAATGACGTCTCCCGACTGAATTGAGGGCAGTGAGAAAATTACCACGATTCAAAAAATTGAACTCATACAAACGAACGATCGAAATTCAAACTACGAATAAACTAAGATGACTTCTTGAATTATTTCATCCTTTTTGAATTTATTTATTTATTTCATTCTTTTAATTTCACTAATTTGTTTTTTCTATTTTAAATTTATTAATTTGTTGTATTCTTTTTAGATTTATGAATTTTATTCATGCTTTCTATCAGATTACTTTTTTTTCGTTCTAATTTTTTTTGTGTTCGATTTTTACTCCAGCCGGGAGTTTTTTTAAATTTTTTAAATTTATTTTATTTCATACTTTTTAAAGATAATTTGATATAATTTTCTCCACGTCCGCCAATGATTAGAATCATTTAGCTCGAACAAGACGTCCAAGTCACAAAACAATTTTTCCTACTAGTGTCATAATGTACTATTGTTTATCGATTCAATATCGTAAAACGTGACCACTGTATAAAAATTTGATGAGACAAGACTTTGAAAATATCGACTAGCTGCGGCACATACTGGTTGTCCTTGGGCGCAGTTGAGTACAGTCTCAGCGAAATGTCAGCGCATCATGTGATTGTTCAGCGCGGCTCCATGTAGCCATGACAAATTGTCAGCCCATCGTGGAGTCTTGAGGGCGGCTTAATAGAACCTTAACCAAATCTCAGTGCATTATGGAGATTTCAAGCGCGGCTCTATGTAGCCTAGATCAAATGTCTGAGCATTGTACAATTTTCAAGCGCGGTTCGACGTAGCCTCGATCAGATATCAGCGCATTCCGCTGGTCCTTCCCAGTCATTATAAGTTTTGAATATGTCTTGAGCGAGTGAACATTGAATGAATGCTGCTTCGAAAAGGACCTGACTCATATAGGAAAAACAATGAAAAGAAATATACATATTGTGCATTCTGACAAATTGCTATGTCTAAAGTTTTGTCGGTTGGAGGATAAAGCAAAAAATTGAATCCGACAACAATTTTTTTCTTTCGAATTGCCAATTCCACCGAGGTAAACAATATCACTGGGCATAACCACATCGTCCAGCTGAACATCAATATTCACGTTTTTCACAATCCTGATAACATTATCATACGTTGAATAAAAAAGAATGAACTCATTAAACAATATCGTTTGTACGTGACATCAGTTGATGACCATAAATAAAACAATATCACCGGGCATAACCACGTCATCCGACCTAACCTCCACATTCACATACATCTCAATTTCACGCCCGAATACAAGTATCCAGAATTATTAATTGGACGTGCTTGATAAAATCGTCAGTAGAGCAATCCTGCTAACTAACTAATTATTGAACGTTAAATGGATAATGCACTCTTAAAAAAAAATATCGTTTATACATGAAATCAATTAATAAAAAATTTTCACTCTGAATCACTCGAGAAAAAAAAAAAAATTTCCGTTAAAAGTTCTGTTTCGAGGTTAAAACGATCGACCAATCGCGCTGTCTCTCTCGCACTCAGCGATATCGTCCGGAGCCTTGATGCAAAGCACACGGATACGTTCCGCTACACTTACACACGCGCTGTCACAGCAGATGATGCCGTGGAGTCTGCGATTCATGCAGTCGAACCCATCAAAATTGCGATTTGAGAAAAACGTTCGAAAACGTTCAAATTTCTACATTTAACATCTCCGCCAGTTGAGATCTGATCATAAATATTATGGAAGCTAAACCCTCTGTGACTTCCGACACCGATGTACATCAATTTGTAAAAAGAAAATCAGCCGTTTGGCCGGTAAAGCATTTCCAACAAAACGCCAATTCACGTTGCTCACGACGAAACACATAACTCCCGTTTTCAGCCGGGAGTTAAAAAATTAGCTACTTAAGACGTCATGATAAAACTTCTACAAGAAGTTTTTTAAAAGACTTCATACTGAAATCTTTATAATTTTGATGCTGACTGGGAGGTTGAAAAAATGTTACTATATACTCACAGCTTTGAGTATATAGATTTGAAGGATATTCAAACCCACGAAGTACGATAAATAAAAATAAAGAAATACAAGAAGACGTCAGTTACAAAATTTTAAGCTCGATTATTCTGAAATTTTTTTTTTATTGACGAATAAATTTAATGTCCCGTGCTGTTATCAAATAATTGTTCACTTGCGTACTAAATTCTTTACAGGCGTGTACATATAATTCATTTATTATTATCCGTGTCATTCATTGTATTTTCCGGGTTACCCTGAGTCCTCAGTTCATTTAATAAAAACCATACTTATCAAATTTGTAGCAACCATTATTCTACCCTATACCATGTGAAGGAAGCAACCCTTAAGCTTCGTCTCGCTCCTTTGGGTTGCAGCCCCCTGGGCACGAGCCGCCGAGTGGGGGAGGTCTGAAAACGTATACAGGCCGGAATTAAGGCCAAAAATCGTCATTTCTCACACCGTGCCTGAGCAGTGGAAACGCTGGCTGTGCCACTGTACCAGAAAGCCCATCTAGCAATAGTTACCGAGGATCGAAAAGATTCATGGGTACGCCCTGATACTTTCGATCCTCGGTACTCGATCGCCAACGCCCTGGAGTTGTCTTGGCTCCGACTTTTTCCGATTCTTAGCGGAAACCTCCGAGCCGAACGTCCAACGACGACCAACAGAATATGCCCAGATATAACAGGTTTATATGAAATAACAAAGTTTTTATTCATGTGTGTTTTTTATCGATGAATATTTCTTGAGATAGTGTTTTTAATGAAAAATTGAAAATCCTGAACGGACGTCTGAAAAAATTTTAAAAAATCAGAGGAGTTCCTTTTGACTGAGATTCCAAATTGGCAGATTTTGAAAAAAATTGGAGGTTAAAAACTTTCACTATATACTTACAGCTTTGAGTATATAGATTTGAAAGATATTCAAACCCACGGAGTACGATAAATAAAAATAAAGAAATACAAGAAGACGTCAGTTACAAAATTTTAAGCTCGATTATTCTGAAATTTTTTTTTTTATTGACGAATAAATTTAATGTCCCGTGCTGTTGTCAAATAACTGTTCACTTGCGTACTGAATTCTTTACAGGCGTGTACATATAATTCATTTATTATTATCCGTGTCATTCATTGTATTTTCCGGGTTAACCGGAGTCTTCAGTTCATTTAATAAAAACAAAACTTATCAAATTTGTAGCAACCATTATTCTACCCTATACCATGTGAAGGAAGCAACACTTAAGCTTCGTCTCGCTCCTTTGGGTTGCAGCCCCCTGGGCACGAGCCGCCGAGTGGGGGAGGTCTGAAAACGTATACAGGCCGGAATTAAGGCCAAAAATCGTCATTTCTCACACCGTGCCTGAGCAGTGGAAACGCTGGCTGTGCCACTGTACCAGAAAGCCCATCTAGCAATAGTTACCGAGGATCGAAAAGATTCATGGGTACGCCCTGATACTTTCGATCCTCGGTACTCGATCGCCAACGCCCTGGAGTTGTCTTGGCTCCGACTTTTTTCGATTCGTAGCGGAAACCGCCGAGTCGAACGTCCAACGACGACCAACAGAATATGCCCAGATATAACAGGTTTATATAAAATAACAAAGTTTTTATTCATGTGTGTTTTTTATGGATGAATATTTCTTGAGATAGTGTTTTTAATGAAAAATTGAAAATCCTGAACGGACGTCTGAAAAAATTTTAAAAAATCAGAGGAGTTCCTTTTGACTGAGATTCCAGATTGGCAGATTTTGAAAAAAATTGGAGGTTAAAAACTTTCACTATATACTTACAGCTTTGAGTATATAGATTTGAAAGATATTCAATCCCACGAAGTACGATAAATAAAAATAAAGAAATACAAGAAGACGTCAGTTACAAAGTTTTAAGCTCGATTATTCTGAAATTTTTTTTTTTATTGACGAAAAAATGGCGTGTACATATAATTCATTTATTATTATCAGTGTCATTCATTGTATTTTCCGGGTTAACCGGAGTCTTCAGTTCATTTAATAAAAACAAAACTTATCAAATTTGTAGCAACCATTATTCTATCCTATACCATGTGAAGGAAGCAACACTTAAGCTTCGTCTCGCTCCTTTGGGTTGCAGCCCCCTGGGCACGAGCCGCCGAGTGGGGGAGGTCTGAAAACGTATACAGGCCGGAATTAAGGCCAAAAATCGTCATTTCTCACACCGTGCCTGAGCAGTGGAAACGCTGGCTGTGCCACTGTACCAGAAAGCCCATCTAGCAATAGTTACCGAGGATCGAAAAGATTCATGGGTACGCCCTGATACTTTCGATCCTCGGTACTCGATCGCCAACGCCCTGGAGTTGTCTTGGCTCCGACTTTTTCCGATTCTTAGCGGAAACCTCCGAGCCGAACGTCCAACGACGACCAACAGAATATGCCCAGATATAACAGGTTTATATGAAATAACAAAGTTTTTATTCATGTGTGTTTTTTATCGATGAATATTTCTTGAGATAGTGTTTTTAATGAAAAATTGAAAATCCTGAACGGACGTCTGAAAAAATTTTAAAAAATCAGAGGAGTTCCTTTTGACTGAGATTCCAAATTGGCAGATTTTGAAAAAAATTGGAGGTTAAAAACTTTCACTATATACTTACAGCTTTGAGTATATAGATTTGAAAGATATTCAAACCCACGGAGTACGATAAATAAAAATGAAGAAATACAAGAAGACGTCAGTTACAAAATTTTAAGCTCGATTATTCTGAAATTTTTTTTTTTATTGACGAATAAATTTAATGTCCCGTGCTGTTGTCAAATAACTGTTCACTTGCGTACTGAATTCTTTACAGGCGTGTACATATAATTCATTTATTATTATCCGTGTCATTCATTGTATTTTCCGGGTTAACCGGAGTCTTCAGTTCATTTAATAAAAACAAAACTTATCAAATTTGTAGCAACCATTATTCTACCCTATACCATGTGAAGGAAGCAACACTTAAGCTTCGTCTCGCTCCTTTGGGTTGCAGCCCCCTGGGCACGAGCCGCCGAGTGGGGGAGGTCTGAAAACGTATACAGGCCGGAATTAAGGTCAAGAATCGTCATTTCTCACACCGTGCCTGAGCAGTGGAAACGCTGGCGGTGCCACTGTACCAGAAAGCCTATATAGCAATAGTTACCGAGGATCGAAAAGATTCATGGGTACGCCCTGATACTTTCGATCCTCGGTACTCGATCGCCAACGCCCTGGAGTTGTCTTGGCTCCGACTTTTTCCGATTCGTAGCGGAAACCGCCGAGTCGAACGTCCAACGACGACCAACAGAATATGCCCAGATATAACAGGTTTATATAAAATAACAAAGTTTTTATTCATGTGTGTTTTTTATCGATGAATATTTCTTGAGATAGTGTTTTTAATGAAAAATTGAAAATCCTGAACGGACGTCTGAAAAAATTTAAAAAAATCAGGGACGTTCCTTTTGACTGAGATTTCAAATTGGCAGATTTTGAAAAAAATTGGAACCCAGATAGCAAAATGACGTTTTAAGACAGTCCGTATGAGCTCAGATTTATTATTTGGACTTCAGATCCTACGTCCAAATGTCATTTTTAAGACCTTCTCAAGAAGTTGAATGCGACACCTAATATACACTCTAAGATCTCATCAAAAAGAGCTCTTAAAGAACTCTTTTTTCTGAACTTGCAAAAATGAACGCATAAAGAGCTCTTTCAGCTGAGTTCACGGGAAGACTTCGTAATGAATTTTTTTTTTTGAGTTCTTTAAAAAGAGTTTGAAATGAATTCATATTTCGGAAGTCTGAAATATGATTTCTTATAGAATTCTTTTTCTGGATATCAATTAGCAGAATAAATATATGCGATTATAGACATTTTATATAAACTTTTTGAATCCTCTGAAATGTAATTTTGTCAATTTCCTAAACATTTTAAATATTTAAGAAATTTTCATGCATACCCGCTTTGTCAATTTACATAGAATAATACTAAAATATTTCATGTATTTGAAATGTTTAACAATAAGTATTCGAGATTATATTTTTTATAAAACGTCCAAAACCGGTACATGGAAGTGATTTAGACACAAAAAATTCTAACAATTGTTTCAGAATAAAATCTAATTTTATTTTTTTTTCATGTTAACCATCATGGTAATCAACAAACTTGTTATTGGTAATTTATATTATTTCATAATATAATTCGAATAACCTTAGAAAAAAGTACAGCGTAAACTAAATAATGACATTTTATAAAAAAAAGAAAAAAAAAAACCTCAATAGTCATTGAGGATTGTGTTTGCTGGTTAAAATTTTTACTCGGTCATTAGCATGTTGTAACCAGTTCATTATTGCTTGCTTGGAATCATCAAGCGAAGATCGAGAATTGGAAACGACCTTAGCTCGAAATCATTAAAAAACATAATTAGTCATGTAAATATTACTTAAAAGAATTTATTTTTTCCAAGTTTTTAAAAGCAAGTTTACGAATCTAATAAAACAAGTACTCCATGAGTATTTTTTTTAGCTCAGTAAAAAAATTGTATTTCTTTTAAAATAATAATCTTTAAAGTTATTCAATGCGAAGATTAAACGGTTCTAACTTAAAATCATTAACTTACCTCTCAGATTCTCTACAAGAGACATTCTCTCAACCTTTAGAGTCTTTTTCTGGCCACTCCAAGATAATTTGCAGCCTAGTTCATCACTTAAAATAAATGCTAGAACGGTTCGAATACATTTCTTTCCATCTATGTTTCGTCGTTGCTTAATCAGATCCTCCTGAGAAATTGTATATTGTAAAATCATATCGATAATAAATTCATAAGTTCATTGATTAGACCGTAATAAGCAACAGCATCTTATTCAGAATTATCCACAATATAAAAAAGTACGGAGGCATTAAAGCTTTATAAATTATATATGTACATTAGAGTGTCCGTTAAAATAACTTTTTTTTGGGCTACCTCTTGTTTCGATAGGTTATGATGTACAAAAAAAGGGAAAAATACTTTTTTTCGATTTAGTGCATGCCTGATAGTGCCGAAAATCGATTAAGGTGAAAAAAGGGTTTTTTTAGAGTTTTTCGCGTGTATCTCATGATATATGCATTTCTTCTAATATGAGTACTCATAATAAATGGAAGATTATAACTTTTTCTATAAATCATGTCTCTTGCGTTAATTCCGTAATATGTATATTAAGGCGGCTTGAAAAAAAACTTTTTTTTTTCTTCAACCAAAATACACTCACGCCAAAGTATCTTCCATCAAGAGAATTGTGTCCAAAGATGAGCCCGATCGGAATATTTTTAGGGGTTGCGCAAGATTTTTCTAGTTTTCCCATTTGATTAACATGGGAAGGGCGTCAAGTTCCCATTTTATATTTATAGGTATTTTATATAGGTATAGGTATAATTTTATAGGTACGTTGATCTGGTTAGTTCCATTTGAAAGCGCTTGAAAAACTGCTTAAAATGACGTGCGGACCTTTGTGATCCAATTGCAACTTCAGTCGATAATTTTATTTTTCCATAAATATGTTGTTCTTTTCCGGTACAGACATACCGAGTGTCGCATTTTTAGTTATACTTCAGGTTTCCACGAAAAAAAAAATCCAATCGAATAGGAGTTTAATTAGGGTTTGAAGGAGGACATCCAAAAAAATAAATTTTCCAAAAATTCCAAAATGGCAGCGCTATGGGAGACAACATATTGGTTTAAAATGGAAACCATGTGCTTCAAAAATCTTAAAAATATTTCTCGTCAATACTTACAACTTTTGTATGAGTCATTTTTGGCTCCGTAGAAATCCGCGCGGAATTAAGCCCGATCCGACTATTTCAAGGGGTCGCCTCGATTTTTTTAAAATGTTTACATTTGAATAACACGGCGCAATCATTTCATTATCGAATGAACGTGAATCGACGAAAATGAGCTATAACAAGATAAATTATGAATGATCGCGTTGCAGTAGAGTCACCCGAAGTTACGACAATCAAATAATAATATAAGAAGAGAGAATTAAAAATTTAACCCACAAAATCATTAAAATTAATAATATTCGTCTGTGATAAAATGTTGTTAATTCTCTCTTCTTATATTATTATTTGATTTTCGTAACTTCGGGTGACTCTACTGCAACGCGATCATTTGTAATTTATCTTGTTATAGCTCATTTTCGTCGATTCACGTTCATTCGATAATGAAATTATTGCGCCGTGTTATTCAAATGTAAACATTTAAAAAAAATCGAGGACACCCCTTGAAATAGTCGGATCGGGCTTAATTCCGCGCGGATTTCTACGGAGCCAAAAATGACTCATACAAAATTTGTAAGTATTGACGAGAATTATTTTTAAGATTTTTGGAACACATGGTTTCCATTTTAAACTAATATGTTGTCTACCATAGCGCTGCCATTTTGGAATTTTTGGAAAATTTATTTTTTCGGATGTCCTCCTTCAAACCCTAATTGAACTTCTATTCGATTGGATTTTTTTTTTTTCGTGGAAACCTGAAGTATAACTAAAAATGCGACACTCGGTATGTCTATACCGGAAAAGAACAACATATTTATGGAAAAATAAAATTATCGACTGAAGTTGCAATTGGATCACAAAGGTCCGTACGTCATTTTAAGCAGTTTTTCAAGCGCT
>CAXAQZ010000995.1:33497-57133 GCA_963971145.1 Sussaba pulchella | reverse complement strand
AAATGAAATGAAATGAAATGAAATGAAATGAAATGAAATGAAATGAAATGAAATGAAATGAAATGAAATGAAATGAAATGAAATGAAATGAAATGAAATGAAATGAAATGAAATGAAATGAAATGAAATGAAATGAAATGAAATGAAATGAAATGAAATGAAATGAAATGAAATGAAATGAAATGAAATGAAATGAAATGAAATGAAATGAAATGAAATGAAATGAAATGAAATGAAATGAAATGAAATGAAATGAAATGAAATGAAATGAAATGAAATGAAATGAAATGAAATGAAATGAAATGAAATGAAATGAAATGAAATGAAATGAAATGAAATGAAATGAAATGAAATGAAATGAAATGAAATGAAATGAAATGAAATGAAATGAAATGAAATGAAATGAAATGAAATGAAATGAAATGAAATGAAATGAAATGAAATGAAATGAAATGAAATGAAATGAAATGAAATGAAATGAAATGAAATGAAATGAAATGAAATGAAATGAAATGAAATGAAATGAAATGAAATGAAATGAAATGAAATGAAATGAAATGAAATGAAATGAAATGAAATGAAATGAAATGAAATGAAATGAAATGAAATGAAATGAAATGAAATGAAATGAAATGAAATGAAATGAAATGAAATGAAATGAAATGAAATGAAATGAAATGAAATGAAATGAAATGAAATGAAATGAAATGAAATGAAATGAAATGAAATGAAATGAAATGAAATGAAATGAAATGAAATGAAATGAAATGAAATGAAATGAAATGAAATGAAATGAAATGAAATGAAATGAAATGAAATGAAATGAAATGAAATGAAATGAAATGAAATGAAATGAAATGAAATGAAATGAAATGAAATGAAATGAAATGAAATGAAATGAAATGAAATGAAATGAAATGAAATGAAATGAAATGAAATGAAATGAAATGAAATGAAATGAAATGAAATGGAATGAAATGGAATGAAATGGAATGAAATGGAATGAAATGGAATGAAATGAAATGAAATGAAATGAAATGAAATGAAATGAAATGAAATGAAATGAAATGAAATGAAATGAAATGAAATGAAATGAAATGAAATGAAATGAAATGAAATGAAATGAAATGAAATGAAATGAAATGAAATGAAATGAAATGAAATGAAATGAAATGAAATGAAATGAAATGAAATGAAATGAAATGAAATGAAATGAAATGAAATGAAATGAAATGAAATGAAATGAAATGAAATGAAATGAAATGAAATGAAATGAAATGAAATGAAATGAAATGAAATGAAATTAAATGAAATTAAATAAAATTAAATGAAATTAAATGAAATTAAATGAAATTAAATGAAATTAAATGAAATTAAATGAAATTAAATGAAATTAAATGAAATTAAATGAAATGAAATGAAATGAAATGAAATGAAATGAAATGAAATGAAATGAAATGAAATGAAATGAAATGAAATGAAATGAAATGAAATGAAATGAAATGAAATGAAATGAAATGAAATGAAATGAAATGAAATGAAATGAAATGAAATGAAATGAAATGAAATGAAATGAAATGAAATGAAATGAAATGAAATGAAATGAAATGAAATGAAATGAAATAAAATGAAATGAAATGAAATGAAATGAAATGAAATGAAATGAAATGAAATGAAATGAAATGAAATGAAATGAAATGAAATGAAATGAAATGAAATGAAATGAAATGAAATGAAATGAAATGAAATGAAATGAAATGAAATGAAATGAAATGAAATGAAATGAAATGAAATGAAATGAAATGAAATGAAATGAAATGAAATGAAATGAAATGAAATGAAATGAAATGAAATGAAATGAAATGAAATGAAATGAAATGAAATGAAATGAAATGAAATGAAATGAAATGAAATGAAATGAAATGAAATGAAATGAGATGAAATGAGATGAAATGAGATGAGATGAGATGAGATGAAATGAAATGAAATGAAATGAAATGAAATAAAATGAAATGAAATGAAATGAAATGAAATGAAATGAAATGAAATGAAATGAAATGAAATGAAATGAAATGAAATGAAATGAAATGAAATGAAATGAAATGAAATGAAATGAAATGAAATGAAATGAAATGAAATGAAATGAAATGAAATGAAATGAAATGAAATGAAATGAAATGAAATGAAATGAAATGAAATGAAATGAAATGAAATGAAATGAAATGAAATGAAATGAAATGAAATGAAATGAAATGAAGTGAAGTGAAGTGAAGTGAAGTGAAGTGAAGTGAAGTGAAGTGAAGTGAAGTGAAGTGAAGTGAAGTGAAGTGAAGTGAAGTGAAGTGAAGTGAAGTGAAGTGAAGTGAAGTGAAGTGAAGTGAAGTGAAGTGAAGTGAAGTGAAGTGAAGTGAAGTGAAGTGAAGTGAAGTGAAGTGAAGTGAAGTGAAGTGAAGTGAAGTGAAGTGAAGTGAAGTGAAGTGAAGTGAAGTGAAGTGAAGTGAAGTGAAGTGAAGTGAAGTGAAGTGAAGTGAAGTGAAGTGAAGTGAAGTGAAGTGAAGTGAAGTGAAGTGAAGTGAAGTGAAGTGAAGTGAAGTGAAGTGAAGTGAAGTGAAGTGAAGTGAAGTGAAGTGAAGTGAAGTGAAGTGAAGTGAAGTGAAGTGAAGTGAAGTGAAGTGAAGTGAAGTGAAGTGAAGTGAAGTGAAGTGAAGTGAAGTGAAGTGAAGTGAAGTGAAGTGAAGTGAAGTGAAGTGAAGTGAAGTGAAGTGAAGTGAAGTGAAGTGAAGTGAAGTGAAGTGAAGTGAAGTGAAGTGAAGTGAAGTGAAGTGAAGTGAAGTGAAGTGAAGTGAAGTGAAGTGAAGTGAAGTGAAGTGAAGTGAAGTGAAGTGAAGTGAAGTGAAGTGAAGTGAAGTGAAGTGAAGTGAAGTGAAGTGAAGTGAAGTGAAGTGAAGTGAAGTGAAGTGAAGTGAAGTGAAGTGAAGTGAAGTGAAGTAAGTGAAGTGAAGTGAAGTAAGTGAAGTGAAGTGAAATGAAGTGAAGTGAAGTGAAGTGAAGTGAAGTGAAGTGAAGTGAAGTGAAGTGAAGTGAAGTGAAGTGAAGTGAAGTGAAGTGAAGTGAAGCGAAGCGAAGCGAAGCGAAGCGAAGCGAAGCGAAGCGAAGCGAAGCGAAGTGAAGTGAAGTGAAGTGAAGTGAAGTGAAGTGAAGTGAAGTGAAGTGAAGTGAAGTGAAGTGAAGTGAAGTGAAGTGAAGTGAAGTGAAGTGAAGTGAAGTGAAGTGAAGTGAAGTGAAGTGAAGTGAAGTGAAGTGAAGTGAAGTGAAGTGAAGTGAAGTGAAGTGAAGTGAAGTGAAGTGAAGTGAAGTGAAGTGAAGTGAAGTGAAGTGAAGTGAAGTGAAGTGAAGTGAAGTGAAGTGAAGTGAAGTGAAGTGAAGTGAAGTGAAGTGAAGTGAAGTGAAGTGAAGTGAAGTGAAGTGAAGTGAAGTGAAGTGAAGTGAAGTGAAGTGAAGTGAAGTGAAGTGAAGTGAAGTGAAGTGAAGTGAAGTGAAGTGAAGTGAAGTGAAGTGAAGTGAAGTGAAGTGAAGTGAAGTGAAGTGAAGTGAAGTGAAGTGAAGTGAAGTGAAGTGAAGTGAAGTGAAGTGAAGTGAAGTGAAGTGAAGTAAAATGAAGTGAAGTGAAGTGAAGTGAAGTGAAGTGAAGTGAAGTGAAGTGAAGTGAAGTGAAGTGAAGTGAAGTGAAGTGAAGTGAAGTGAAGTGAAGTAAGTGAAGTAAAGTGAAATGAAGTGAAGTGAAGTGAAGTGAAGTGAAGTGAAGTGAAGTGAAGTGAAGTGAAGTGAAGTGAAGTGAAGTGAAGTGAAGTGAAGTGAAGTGGAGTGAAGTGAAGTGAAGTGAAGTGAACTGAAGTGAAGTGAAATGAAATGAAATGAAGTGAAATGAAATGAAATGAAATGAAATGAAATGAAATGAAATGAAATGAAATGAAATGAAATGAAATGAAATGAAATGAAATGAAATGAAATGAAATGAAATGAAATGAAATGAAATGAAATGAAATGAAATGAAATGAAATGAAATGAAATGAAATGAAATGAAATGAAATGAAATGAAATGAAATGAAATGAAATGAAATGAAATGAAATGAAATGAAATGAAATGAAATGAAATGAAATGAAATGAAATGAAATGAAATGAAATGAAATGAAGTGAAGTGAAGTGAAGTGAAGTGAAGTGAAGTGAAGTGAAGTGAAGTGAAGTGAAGTGAAGTGAAGTGAAGTGAAGTGAAGTGAAGTGAAGTGAAGTGAAGTGAAGTGAAGTGAAGTGAAGTGAAGTGAAGTGAAGTGAAGTGAAGTGAAGTGAAGTGAAGTGAAGTGAAGTGAAGTGAAGTGAAGTGAAGTGAAGTGAAGTGAAGTGAAGTGAAGTGAAGTGAAGTGAAGTGAAGTGAAGTGAAGTGAAGTGAAGTGAAGTGAAGTGAAGTGAAGTGAAGTGAAGTGAAGTGAAGTGAAGTGAAGTGAAGTGAAGTGAAGTGAAGTGAAGTGAAGTGAAGTGAAGTGAAGTGAAGTGAAGTGAAGTGAAGTGAAGTGAAGTGAAGTGAAGTGAAGTGAAGTGAAGTGAAGTGAAGTGAAGTGAAGTGAAGTGAAGTGAAGTGAAGTGAAGTGAAGTGAAGTGAAGTGAAGTGAAGTGAAGTGAAGTGAAGTGAAGTGAAGTGAAGTGAAGTGAAGTGAAGTGAAGTGAAGTGAAGTGAAGTGAAGTGAAGTAAGTGAAGTAAAGTGAAATGAAGTGAAGTGAAGTGAAGTGAAGTGAAGTGAAGTGAAGTGAAGTGAAGTGAAGTGAAGTGGAGTGAAGTGAAGTGAAGTGAAGTGAAGTGAAGTGAAATGAAATGAAATGAAATGAAATGAAATGAAATGAAATGAAATGAAATGAAATGAAATGAAATGAAATGAAATGAAATGAAATGAAATGAAATGAAATGAAATGAAATGAAATGAAATGAAATGAAATGAAATGAAATGAAATGAAATGAAATGAAATGAAATGAAATGAAATGAAATGAAATGAAATGAAATGAAATGAAATGAAATGAAATGAAATGAAATGAAATGAAATGAAATGAAATGAAATGAAATGAAATGAAATGAAATGAAATGAAATGAAATGAAATGAAATGAAATGAAATGAAATGAAATGAAATGAAATGAAATGAAATGAAATGAAATGAAATGAAATGAAATGAAATGAAATGAAATGAAATGAAATGAAATGAAATGAAATGAAATGAAATGAAATGAAATGAAATGAAATGAAATGAAATGAAATGAAATGAAATGAAATGAAATGAAATGAAATGAAATGAAATGAAATGAAATGAAATGAAATGAAATGAAATGAAATGAAATGAAATGAAATGAAATGAAATGAAATGAAATGAAATGAAATGAAATGAAATGAAATGAAATGAAATGAAATGAAATGAAATGAAATGAAATGAAATGAAATGAAATGAAATGAAATGAAATGAAATGAAATGAAATGAAATGAAATGAAATGAAATGAAATGAAATGAAATGAAATGAAATGAAATGAAATGAAATGAAATGAAATGAAATGAAATGAAATGAAATGAAATGAAATGAAATGAAATGAAATGAAATGAAATGAAATGAAATGAAATAAAATGAAATGAAATGAAATGAAATGAAATGAAATGAAATGAAATGAAATAAAATGAAATGAAATGAAATGAAATGAAATGAAATGAAATGAAATGAAATGAAATGAAATGAAATGAAATGAATTTTTTTTTAATGTATACTTTTTTTCTAGGGGGCGTCACAAAAGGAATTCGCAATTCGGGAAATAACGGACACCCTAATATATATATGAGGGATTACACGTCAACTCGACCCCCCCCCCCCTCCCCCCGATCCCCCGATGTGGTCGATTATTTTTTTTTAGTACCTTTTGGATCCTTCGACCTCTTTTATTTATTTTTTTATTTTTCAGACCCTCGCTTCCACTCACGACACCCCCCCCATTTTTTTAATCATTAGGTAGCGGCTATTTCGCCATTTTTCAATTAAATGAAATTTTTATTCCTTATACTTATCCTTATATTCGATACCTTATCGAAATTGAGGCACTTTTTTCATAAAATTAGAGTGGAACTATTTAACAAAATTTTTTTTTTTTTTCAATTTCGAAAAAATTCCAGTTTCCCGAAGAAACCAAAAGATTCTAGAAAGCAAATCGTCGACTACGTCGGGAGATCAGCTGTCTGAAATAGCGTACCTTGTCTCATATCTGTATACGGGGTGGGGTAAGGGGAAGGGGAATCTGAAAAATCTAAAAAAATATTAGTGAAGCCGTAGGACCCTAAAAATACTTTTAAAAAATTATCGACCTCATCGGAGGATAGAAGGTTTTCAGCTGGCTGAGTTGACCTGGCTTCCCCATATATATATGATCGGATACATGCTAGCCTAGCACGTGAGTCAGATGGGAAGGAAATATAAAATATTTTCGACATTTTTGTTATTGGCTGAAAATGTATGCGGGAATGTAACGAGTGGATACGGACCAAGTGTAGCTGTGTTTATATGGGGCATTCCATGACAAGTCGATGAAGTTCTGGCGGTCATTTTTTAGATCGTTTTCATAGTTTTTCATTCAAAAGTACTTATCGAAAAAAACCAGCCCAATTTTTTTCAAAGTAAAAAAAAATATATTTTACGAGATTTTTTTTTTGAAATAAAAAAAATAAAAACAAGAATGTCCGTTTATTTTCGCCTGAAAAAATTCACAAAATACTTATGAATTATAAGGAAATTTTCAAACGCTATTGCAAGATGGAGCTTCCAAAACTACCTGAGAAAAAAAATAAAAATCAAAAAATTCGCCAACGAATGTGGCGAATGGTGGGGATGGATATTGGTGCTGCTTTTGTCACGTATACAATTTTTTGATTTTTAATTTTTTTCTCCGGTAGTTTTGGAAGCTCCACCTTGCCATAGCGTTTGAAAATTTCCATATAATTCAGAAGAATTCTGTGAATTTTTTTAGGCGAAAAAAACGGACATTCTTTTTTTTCTATTTAAAAAAAAAATCTCAAAAAATATATATTTTTTTAATCTGAAAAAAATTAGGCTCGTTTATTTCGATGAGTACTTTCGAATAAAAAATTATGAAAACAATCTACAAAATGACCGCCAGAAGTTGATCAATCGGTCATGGAATGCCCCATACATACATATATTTATCAAGGAATACGCCAAAAACGGAGTCATATATTTCTTACAAGAACTGTTGAAAAGCTTATTAAATTCTGTGCTAATTCAGCCCTAGTTCAGTCGACATGGACTTCTGTATATCAAATTATCACGTGAGGAAGATTAGAAAATAGCTCTGATTTTGACAAAATCTCTCACTTCAACTTTGACTCATAGCCAAAGCTGAGGAAATTTGTTTTCTTATTTCAAGAAATTTAGAAAGCATTTCCAAAACCACGGGCGTCAATTCAGCTAAAAAAAATCAAAAAATATTGAGGGATTCCTGAGATATCGATTTATTTGTATGGGCGTGCAGAATCTATACGACAGTCTATTGCTCGATCCGAAGGTCTCAGTAAGCGTTACGCCGGCTTAGCCAGGGCCGAATGGTAAACGGGGGCTTGCATCGGCTACTGTTACTCTATTAAAAATTGTCATTTTTCATTTATTTTGAGTATACTCACTAAATTATTTTGCAAATATTATAGGAACCTGTCTCCAAATATAATTGTCAACGTAAGTATTAAATAATCAATAGATAATTTAAAGAGAGATATTTAAGCGGCAATCAAAATTTTTCGAATTATTATGTGCTGATTATTTATTGAATAGAAATCGTTTGTTAACAAAAAATCGAAATCATTGAACCCAACAAATAAACGAGTGTAGATATATCCAATACCTATCAACAATAGTTGATAAATAATCAACAAATATTATATATATATTATATATTTATATATAATATATATATATATATATATTATATATTATTAATATTTATATTAATAATATAATAATAATATTAAATATATTAATAATTAATATTATATATTATTTTTTTGTAATTTAATTTAATTTAATTTAATTTAATTTAGCGCATTCTTTCTCTCTCATTCTTTCTCTCGAAAAATCCCCTGACTGAGGTAAGTATTTCGTATGAAAAAGAATTCAAAATTAATAGAAAATGATTGAAAATGTATTTTGTATTTTAAGCTGGACCAAATACTCAAATACAATGTATTTTGTACTTCGACCGGAGTCGAAATACAAGTGAAAATGTATTTTGTATTTCGACTCGGGACAAAATACTCAAATACAATGTATTTTGTATTTCGACCGTTATCAAAATACAAGTGAAAATGTATCGTGTATTTCGACTCGGGACAAAATACTCAAATACAACGTATTTTGTATTTCGACGTGAGTCCAAATACAAGTGAAAATGTATTTTGTATTCCGACTCGGGACAAAATACTCAAATACAATGTATTTTGTATTTCGGGCGAAGTCCAAATACAAGTGAAAATGTATTTTGTAATTCAAGCTGGACGAAATACTGAAAGACAATGTATTTTGTATTTCGACCGTAGTCAAAATACAAGTAAAATCGTATCGTGTATTTCGACTCGGAACAAAATACTCAAATACGATGTATTTTGTATTTAAACCTGCATTTTGAATACATTTGTATTTGAAATGTGCCCATCCCTGGCCACTGTTAGTGGAAGATGGATATGTGTATTCGCGTCATCGGGAAACTGACGATAAAATTACTTGGCGTTGTACTTTGTATAAGAGTAGAAGTTGTAATTGTTACATTGAAAAACGTAAAAAACGTAAAAGACGTAAAAAACGTTGCATATAATTTGTCATTGTAAATGATTACGTTGAAGTTAATTAATTTGATTTTTCTTCGATATTTATTGTGGTTTATAATCTGTACATTTTTCGAGAGTAAACTGTGATGAAGTGATCATTTTGCGTAGTTGTTATATTTCTTAATGTGATATATTGTCTGTGTGATATTTTTTCCATGTGATATTTTGGCGGTGTAATATTTTGTCGGTGTGATATTTTTCCATGTGAAATTTTGTCGGTGTGATATTTTGTTGTGTGATATTTTGTCCGTGATATAGTGTCGATGTTCTTTTGTCGTGTTATATAACGTCATGGAACCATCGATTCGGCGATGAAAAGACAATAGATCCTCAACGCTAGCAATAATCCCCACTCCGCGAAACTCGACCAACTTTACTCAATGCAATTACAGAACTGCTTTGGATAAAATCGACTGTGCGGCAGAAGCCTATTTTTTCATGTGATATTATGTCAGTGTGATATTAATTATCGTGACATTTTTCGATGAGATCTTTATTAGTGGGATATTCTGCCACATGATATTTTGTTTAGTGATATTGTTCCATGTGATACTTTGTTAGTGTGATATTTTCCCATGTGACATTTTGTCGGTGTGATATTATGTCGTGTGATATTTTGTCGGGTGATATTTTCACGGTGATATTATTTCGTGTCACCGAGACAAGAACAAACAGCCGAAAGACTCAACAAATACAAAAATCGATCAGACTTCGATCGTTTTAAAATAGAACAAAGAGTTTGGCTTCATAATGAATCAAAAAAACATAAGCTTGACCTCGAATGGCTAGGACCATACGAAGTAATAGAGTTATACACGGATAAATCTAACGTTAAGATCAAAATTGATAATAAGACTAAAATAGTTTATTTAAATAGAGTAAAGGTATCCGTTTCAGATGACGAACATAATGAAGGTGTTGTTGATGGCGACAATCGCACTTACCGCAATGAACAGCGCTTCTACCGTCGAAATGGTAACCCTTGCGAACACTTCATTCATCGAAGAATATCAATTATACGTATTAACCTACAGTGAAGAGATAAAATTCACTATAATCATAGATCTTAAGAGTATTCACAAAGCTTACGCGGAAATTAAACGACAGGTAGATCAGTATAAAGCATTGCCTAACCAGCCTGAAGAAACGGCGAATTCCATCAATCAAAAATTCGAGAAATTGAGAAACCAAGTTAAGATCTTGACAACATTGAGTGTCGAGATTACACCGATCGATGCCTCTAACAAAAACTCGCCTTCCAGAGAAATAGAACAATTCGAAGACGCAAAACCATATCAAACATGGGGACGAATCGCACCCTCTTACACTGGATACGTTTGCTTACACACCGATGAGATTATACTAAACATTCAAACAAAGTTCTAACGACTCAATGATATCAAAAACACACCAGAAAAGCGCAAAAAAGTAATACCCACACTCCAAAGTCTAGAAAAAATTAAAAAATATGTCACGAAAACAGGAAATCAGAACCTTGTTCCGCTTTGCATTATAACAGCTCGAAAAAGACAAAAGAGAGGACTGTGTAACTTCTGTGGAAAAATCCAAAATTTCCTCTACCGAATGCCTGCTAACGAACACATAGAACGAATTGACAGTAATATTCAAAACGTAACGGACTCAGTAAATGTTATAAAAATTTCAATTAAGAAACAGTCCGCGGTCATTCGAAAACTCGCAACCGAAATAGGAAATTCTATTGCAGACCTGGAGCGAGCACAACTTCGACAAAGCTATGCCTTTTCACTAATGTCATGCATCGATATTTTGCTCTTCGATGTTAACAACATAATTTTGGCCATGGAAACAAAAGCAGTGTTGCCCCAATTGGTGGAGCCAAGCACCGTTCTGAGAATGATCGATCGATTACTGAGCGAGTCAAAATATAACCATGTGTTTAACTATTTCAACGACACCAGAGCCTAACATTTCATAGATATTGCAGATAAGATTATACTACTGAGAAAAAATAATCTGATATTTGAATTAACGATTCCAAAACGGGAAAACGATAAATGGGATTTGTATAACATCATACCCATTCCTAAAGTCCTCAACGATACTTACATTGTCACTGCACCAAAATTCTCTCACTTGCTACGACAAGGAAATAACTATATGATAACTAGCGAAAACGAAATCAGGCAGATGGAAAAAATCGACAACTATTTGATCACACATTACACCCATCCGATTTATAACAGAATTGATACACCAACTCGTCAAAACAATATCGACCAATGTAAGGTTAGCTAAATTCACGTAAACAACTTAAGTTACATATCCCTGTATGATAATCATGGAGTATTGATATTACCAGAATTTGGAAAATCCATCCTGGTCATTGTAGATTGTAAGAATTATACAAGTGAAATTAACATTGTTACATTGTTAAAAAAACCCCTGCAAATTAAAACTAGCTGCAAGTAGAAACTTGCAAAGTGCTTCCTCCGTAATCCTCCGCACTTGAGCCAATGGACGAAGTCCTTTATGAGGATCATGAGTACCTTTTTTCTTTATTAATTCTGGCTTTGACACTGGCGAAAGACGGGGGGGATGACGCAAGTATCATTTGCCGATCCCGCTGATTTAACGGGAGCGGGGTTTCGTTTTCCGACGTCGAGGAGTCGGTGCAGGTTGCGGTGGAAGGATGATGATGGATCGGGCGGTTGGGGCCGTAGCTTATTCAGCCAGGGTTACCGTCGTTTCGGAATCGGAGACGAACGACGGAGGTTGGGTAGCCGTAGCTTATTCAGCCAGGGTTACCGCCGTTTCGGAATCGGAGACGAACGACGGAGGTTGGGTAGCCGTAGCTTATTCAGCCAGGGTTACCGCCGTTCGGAAGTCCTTAAAAGGGCTGATACCGAGTTCGGAAACGAACTGTTTAGAGTTGAACGGTAGCTTTGCAGCCACGTTCGTACGTCGGATAGAGTTCTGAAAAAGAACTGACGAGGGAGTTCGGAAACGAACTGTTTGTTGGTAGATCGGCTGTAGCTTCGCAGCCCCAGATCCGTCCACCACGAAGTCTTGAGAAAGACTCGTCCGAAGCTCGGAGACGAGCTGACGAGGAGGCGAGTCGGTTGTAGCTTGTGCAGCCACAGATCCGTCCACCACGAAGTCTGGAGAAAGACTCGTCCGAAGCTCGGAGACGAGCTGATGAGGAGGCGAGTCGGTTGTAGCTTTGCAGCCACAGGTCCGTCCGCGGCGAAGTCTCGAGGAAGACTGTTGTAGCTCGGAGACGAGCTGATGAGGAGAGGATGGGATAAGGAAATAAATCCAGGACAAACCATAAGGTTCAGAGTACGACTTTTTATTAGTTCTTAGCACCTCTCGGCACCAGTCCCTCAAAGCGACTGAAGTTTGGGCGACGCAGCGCCTTCTTTTATAGTCATTCGCTAGTTCGTGATTGGCGCGCCGGTCGCGGAGGAGGGAGGTCACGGCGCATGACGCGCGACGTAGTGATTGGCGCGCTGGTCGCGGCTGACGTGTGTACGGGGTGATTGGCGCGCTGGTCGCGGCTGACGTGTGTACGGGGTGATTGGCGCGCTGGTCGCGGCTGACGTGTGTACGGGGGATTAGCGCGTTACGCGCGACGTCGTGGGAAGACGGTGATTGGCGCGCTGGTCGCGGTTAATTTTACATATAGGTTTATTTGATATAACTGATAGATAAAAATATAAATTACATAAAAAGATACTGTCGAGGGGAAAATTGGCGTATAACAATTCCCCCCCCCCCCCCCCCCCCGGCAGTGGTCTTTTTCTTTGGTTTGTGTTTTTGATTATGTAGATATAACATTTTTTCCTTTAACAGCTAAGTTCTTAAAATTACGTGGGGGTAATACAGCTTGCGCAGCCGTACTGGGGGTTATTTTCTCCGAGGTCGGAGATTGTAACGAGGTTTTGGGGAAGGGGATCTTGACGGTTCGCCCCTTGGGGCAGGCGATGGTCGTCGTGATGGACTTCCTCGGTGGGGGTTCGACGACGGCTTTTCAGCCGTGTCATTTGTTGCCTCTGGTAGTGATGATTCTTGTGGACAGCCTTTTAGCCGTGGAGTTGACGATTTACCCGGACAGCTTTTCAGCCGTGGGGATGATGTTTGCCCCGGACAGCTTTTCAGCCGTGGGGATGCTGATTCTGCTTTTTCTTCATCGCTGTCGGAACCATTGTGTGTTGTGGCCGGGCTGGTTACACGTGTGTCCTTCGGCGGGGATGCAGCGCTTGCCGTAGGGTTTGGCAAGGCCACCCGGGGAGGTCGGTGGGCCGGTTTTAACTGGTTCCCGTGCATTTTTATGACACGGTTTTCTTTGCGGATGAGGTACACGTTACCTCCCTGGACACTTTGAACGAGGAATGGGCCTTCCCATGTTGGGGCAAGGCCGGCATGGATCCCTTCAATAGCGTTGGACAGGATATGTGTTCTGCAGTAGACGGCGTCTCCAGGTTTATACCTTCCGGTATATGTTCGTTGGTATTTTGCCTGTTGTTCCCGTATTTCGGGAGTTCGTGTTTCCAGCGTTACTATCGGTTGTGACGGCATTTTCCAATCGCCGGGGCGTTGGATTGCCCGTCCGAAGAGTACTTCGCTTGGGGAACGTCCCGTAGCGGCGTTTCGTCGTTGGCGCAACGTGAACAGTATTTTCGCCAGGGGTTGATCCCATCTGCGCTGATTCCCGTTGTGAAGATGGAGACGTAGGCCTTTTTTGATTTCTTGATTCCTCCTTTCCGTAGGGTTGGCACGCGGGTGGTATATGGGAGTGGTCCAATGCTGTGTTTGCCATTGGTCACATGCCTCTATCCACTTTTTCCCGGTGAACTGCGGCCCGTTGTCGGACAAGATGGATTTAGGGTACCCCCAACGAGAAAAAACTTCGTTTTCGAGGAGGTGTATAATTTTCTGGGCTTCCGAGGATCCGAGAGGGAACGCCTCGACCCATCGTGAATAAAGATCGGTGACTACTAGTAGGAATCGCTTTCCCGCCGTAGTTCGCGGGTAGGGGCCCATGAGGTCCACCGCGACGGTCTCCCAGCCTGAGCGTGGTCGATGTGGCTTGAGTACGTCATTTTTTGGCGGTCTGGTCGTCTTGGTGCAGTTGCAGAGATGACACTCCCGTACGTAGGCTCGAACCTCTTGTCGCATATTCTTCCAGGTGTAGTAGACTTGTATGGCCCGGAGTGTTTCATCCGAACCTGGATGTCCCGCGAGGACATCGTCGTGGTAATCGTGTAATACCCGCTCCTTCGCGGCTTTCGGAACGACTAGTTTCCATTCACCTTGGATTTTTTTCCAGAGAACTCCGTCTCTGATTTGATATGGTGAATTTTCGCTAGCTCGTTTTTTGGTGAGTGCGCATATAACCCGATCGGATTGTTGTTCCGTCGTGATTAGGTCCTGCAGAGTTTCGACTTCTATACCGAAAATCTCGGGGAGGGTGATGTTTTCTTCGTAGTGACTCGATTCGGGAGGAATCAGTCGGTCGTCCCTCGTAGGTTCTTCTGCGTCTCGAGCTTCAGGGTTCTGGGCGAGCCCTTGGGGTAACTCATTGTCTCGTGTCGGTCGCTCCTCTACGTCGAAACGAAGTTCGTCGAGGAGTATGGCCCATTGGCTAAGTTTTGCCTTCTCCCCCTTCAAGCGATGTAGCCATGCGAGGGCTTGTGCATCCATTCGGAGGGTGAAGGGCTGGTGATCGAGGTATTGCTTATATCGGCGTATCGCCCATATAGCTGCAAAACATTCTTTTTCAGGTTGATCATAGCGATTTTGGGTAGGCGTGAACTTAGCGCTACCGTAACTTATAACTCTCTTTTCATTTTGATTCCCGAGTTGATACAACACGGCGCCGATGCCCACATCACTGGCATCGGTTTGGAGGATAAATGGTAGATTTAAATCTGGTCGGTGGAGTTGGAGTGGCTGTCGGACTGCACGCTGGATCTTGTCGAATGCAAGTTGTGCGTCCTTTGACCATCGGTAAGGTTTTTTCCCCGCCAGCAGATCGGTTAAGGGGGCCATTAAGGCAGCGAAATACGGGATGTATTCTCGCAGCCAGTTACACGTCCCTAAGAATTTTTGTAATTCCCTTTTTGTACGCGGCGGGGCGAAGTTGCTGATGACGTCGACGTGCTCGGTACGAGCCTCGTTCCCTTGATCGGAGATTGTGTGTCCGAGATATCCTAACTTATTTTTTCCGAATTCGCACTTTTCGATGGAACAAGTGAGCTGATGCATGCTCAATCGTTCGAAAATCATCGTTAAATGGTTTAGATGTTCTTCGTAGGTCTCGGAAAAGATGATGATGTCGTCGAGGTAGACGGTACTAAATTTTTTTACACATCCAATGAGGACTTCCTGGGTCATAAAACGTTGAAATGTACTAGGGGCGTTTTTTAATCCGAAAGGCATCACTCGGAACTGATATGTTGCACCTTCCGGTGTGGTAAAGGCGGTGTAGGGTTTACTGGCTGACGACATTGGAATCTGCCAATACCCACTCCGCAGGTCAATTGTAGAAAAGATTCGAGCCGACCCCAAGTCCTTGAGGAGCTCGTAAATTTTTGGAATAGGTTGGACGACGTCCTCGGTTATTGTGTTTAATTTCCTGTAGTCGACGCAAAATCGTGGCCGACCGTCCTTTTTTTTAACGATTACAATCGGTGAATTGTAGGGAGACGAGGAGGGTTCGATGACGCCGTCGTTTAGCAGGGTAGGTCTCGAAATCCCGAATCTCATTCGGCCGAAAACCATCTTCACGCGGTACACGAGCTACGCCACTATATCTATATATACGTTTTCGGCTGAATGAGATTCGGGATTTCGAGACCTACCCGTTTAGCATCGTGTTGATTTGTTCGGAAATTATTTTCCGTTTTTCTTCGGAGTATTTATACGGTGGGACTCGAGACGGAATATCGCTTCGAAGTCGGATCGTATGTTCGGTAGTTTGCGTCTGGCACAGTTGCCCACGCTGCTTGAATATTGGTGCAAACTGTTGGACCAATTCTTGAAATTGGGGTTGGAATTCGTCAGGGAACTCTTGATGTATTTGCGTAAAATCAACGCAGTCCACGGCAGGTGGAACTGGAGCGTCGATAAGTCGTACGGTGAATCTGTTTACTAATCCAAGGTAGATGGTTCCACTTGATAGTTCGAGGATGGCATTTTGTGACACGAGCCATGGGTAACCGAGAACAAGAGGCTCTCGAATGGTTGGCGCGATCCAGGCTTCTAGGGTTACGGAATTCCCGTTGATTTCCATCGTAACCATCGTTTTACCACGTAGCGTCATCGATGTTTGTTCTCCTGCGAGGTTTGCGGAAGATGTGATTTCTTCTATCCGATGATTTTGCGGTAGCAATTCTGGGCGGATAAAACAATCGGTCGAGAAACAGTCGATGGCAGCGTGTACTTCGTTTCTTCCCATGGTTACGAGGATGTGGGGTAACTCCCTTTGCCGGAACGCTCTTTCGGTTAGACCTATGGTGGGGGGGCGACGGGGTTCCGTGTGGCCGTCGCCCGGTTCGAGTTTCCCGGTTCGGAATTAGATGGGTGTCTTGGTTCGTTGTCGGGCCGGGCGGCTTGCCTCTGAGCCAATACTGGGCAATCTTTATTGTAATGGCGACCTGGGCAATGCCAACATCGCGGCAGTTCGCGTGGAGCTCCAGCCGGGGGTTTGGAGGTAGTTTCTCCACGAGGCTCGTCTCTCCGCGGTTTTGACGAAGTTGACTGTTCCCCGAGATCGTACTCGGTTTCGATCGCTCGAGACATCAGGGCGGACAACGTTTGCGGATTAGATGGTCGAATGGCCATTCGAAGGTTCGGGCGCAATAACTCCAGAAGGGAGTAAACTTTACGGGCTTCCGGATCGGTCTCCCGGATACGTTGATATAGCAAGTATTTTTGTTGTAAAAATACCCCTGTATTTTCTTTTTCGCCTTGCTTGCGAGAGAACAGTTGGGCGTTGAGTCGTGAGACTACCGCCGGACTGTCGTAGCGACTAAACAACAGCTCTTGAAATTTGTCCCAATCGAACTCGAGTGAGCTGTAGCAGCTCCACCAATGTGCTGCGTCTCCGTGCAGGCCAGTCGAGGCGGCCCGGGTACGTGCGGTGGCAGGTGTACGATTGATGACGAAACATTCTTCGCACTGTTCGATGAAGCGTCGCGGATTTTCGTGGTCAGCTCCACTGTATTTGGGTAGAGGTACGCTGGGTTGTAAATTGAGGGCCTGCAGCAACGTTTCCAAACCCGCTAGGGCATTTGGTGCGTTGAGGATTGGTCCTCCGGGCGCATTTACGTTGAGTCCAGGTCCTACCGGGATGTCGTTCGGTAGGGGTTCCTGTGGAGGAGCTGGTGGTCCGTTCGGTGCCACCAGAGGTGGTACGTTCCGGGGAACGTCATTCGGTATGTCGTTAAACATATTTGCAGGTAGGTTGGGCGCCACCGGGTGATTTGGCACTCCCGGAAGTGCTGGGTCGACTGGAGGTAGTCCTCGCAGACGTGCCGATTGCCGAGCTGGAGAATGCTTGACGCGCATTCGTTGGTTTGTAGAGCGCGAGCGACTAATTCCCTTGGAGGGGGGCCCCACGTTGGGCGCCAAAAACGACACTGGCGAAAGACGGGGGGGATGACGCAAGTATCATTTGCCGATCCCGCTGATTTAACGGGAGCGGGGTTTCGTTTTCCGACGTCGAGGAGTCGGTGCAGGTTGCGGTGGAAGGATGATGATGGATCGGGCGGTTGGGGCCGTAGCTTATTCAGCCAGGGTTACCGTCGTTTCGGAATCGGAGACGAACGACGGAGGTTGGGTAGCCGTAGCTTATTCAGCCAGGGTTACCGTCGTTTCGGAATCGGAGACGAACGACGGAGGTTGGGTAGCCGTAGCTTATTCAGCCAGGGTTACCGCCGTTCGGAAGTCCTTAAAAGGGCTGATACCGAGTTCGGAAACGAACTGTTTAGAGTTGAACGGTAGCTTTGCAGCCACGTTCGTACGTCGGATAGAGTTCTGAAAAAGAACTGACGAGGGAGTTCGGAAACGAACTGTTTGTTGGTAGATCGGCTGTAGCTTCGCAGCCCCAGGTCCGTCCGCGATGAAGTCTTGAGAAAGACTGGTCCGGTGCTCGGAGACAAGCTGACGAGGAGGCGAGTCGGTTGTAGCTTGTGCAGCCACAGATCCGTCCACCACGAAGTCTTGAGAAAGACTCGTCCGAAGCTCGGAGACGAGCTGACGAGGAGGCGAGTCGGTTGTAGCTTGTGCAGCCACAGATCCGTCCACCACGAAGTCTGGAGAAAGACTCGTCCGAAGCTCGGAGACGAGCTGATAAGGAGGCGAGTCGGTTGTAGCTTTGCAGCCACAGGTCCGTCCGCGGCGAAGTCTCGAGAAAGACTGTTGTAGCTCGGAGACGAGCTGATGAGGAGAGGATGGGATAAGGAAATAAATCCAGGACAAACCATAAGGTTCAGAGTACGACTTTTTATTAGTTCTTAGCACCTCTCGGCACCAGTCCCTCAAAGCGACTGAAGTTTGGGCGACGCAGCGCCTTCTTTTATAGTCATTCGCTAGTTCGTGATTGGCGCGCCGGTCGCGGAGGAGGGAGGTCACGGCGCGTGACGCGCGACGTAGTGATTGGCGCGCTGGTCGCGGCTGACGTGTGTACGGGGTGATTGGCGCGCTGGTCGCGGCTGACGTGTGTACGGGGTGATTGGCGCGCTGGTCGCGGCTGACGTGTGTACGGGGGATTAGCGCGTTACGCGCGACGTCGTGGGAAGACGGTGATTGGCGCGCTGGTCGCGGTTAATTTTACATATAGGTTTATTTGATATAACTGATAGATAAAAATATAAATTAAATAAAAAGATACTGTCGAGGGGAAAATTGGCGTATAACAGCTTCCTCATAAAGGATTTCGTCCATTGGCTCAAGTGCGGAGGATTACGGAGGAAGCACTTTGCAAGTTTCTACTTGCAGCTAGTTTTAATTTGCAGGGATTGGAACTTAGAAATTTCGAATTGCTCTAGATCTTGATCCGTTTGTCCGATCTCAGCCAAATTTGATATGTATTATAGCACAATGACATCCTGTACTTGCAGAGAATTATGGTTCGATTGGTTGAAGTTAACGACAAGTAGAGCAAAAAAGTTGATTTTTTGAAAAACTCCAAAAATCATAAAATCTAAAGTTATTAATGGATTCGGCTCAAATGCAATACCAACCGTTCTTGTACTCAATTCTATATGTCAAAAACTATTTAGCCGAAAATGTCAAAAATTGCGGACGCTAGCGTGGCTACAGACATTTTTTGAAAAATTCAAAACGCTGTCGAAGCCGAACAAGTGCGTCGATAATTGCGAAATTTACAGATTACATAGATATTAGAAGGCATCACATGTGTGCAAAATTTGAGTACGGTTGCTTGAACCGTTCTCGAGTTATGAACGTTTGAATTTTAGAGGGTGGTTACATACATACACACACACACACACACACACACGCACATACATCCGGACATTTTTTCCGAATGTGTTCTCTGGATGATTCAGGACATTCTGAACCTATTGACACCAAAATCTCGAAAAAAAAATTTCGGACCGTCACAAAGTTTCCTTTATGAGGAAGCAAAACAACGGATAAATGTATCTTGATCCAAAATAATACTAAATTGGTCCTGAATGGTCTTCCAGAGGAATATCAGTTAATAAATCCGAGTGAAACGTACTTGGCCACGAATGGTTCGGAACTAACTATTCGTGTTACAGAGGTAGCTAATCAAATAGACGCTACGTATCTCAAAGATATCGGTCAGGACTTGAATAGCATTAGTAGAAATCTGGAGAGAGCTAGAATTGTGCTGAGACACGATAACTTTTGGAACACCATCAATGGATTACTTGACGGATTCGTAAAGATAAGTTTGCCTTCAATAGGAGTTATAAGTATATTCTTAGCTATATGGCGTTTCGGAGCCTTAATGCCTATCGTTAAGTTCATTGGAAAGGGATTTTTCAAGTGTTGTTGTCTTGGAGCCAATAAGAAACCCGAAAAGTACGAAAGAAAGCAGAAATAGAATTGAAGAAACTTAGAAAACAATTGGATTCTATTATAGAAGAGAAAAAAGAGAAATCCAATCTCTCAGAAGTTCAAGAGAACATCAGAACAAAGCCAAAAGGTGTACGAACTTCGACATCTAGCTTCACTATCGCCGAAGTTGACTCTAACGTGGGGTATGTTAAGGCTAGCGTTTAAACCTTGCCTTCGTATTCGTAGAATGTTATTTTATGATAAGAATCTCTCTGGCAATTTAAATGTTTAGTCTATCGATACTGCAGTTTCGCGTTTTGATACCGCGGATTTAATTCATGGTCACTGCATTTCGATAGCGACATGCGGTGTCATATACGCTGCAACCACCTAAGCAGTTCGCGACAAGACAATGCATCGCGAAGAAGAAGTTGCAATTTGACATATCTCTCGCGAGGTACCACCCCACTTTTATTTCCCCTGCATCCTGAAAGATGCATCGCGAATCGCGCGATGATCGACAGAAGACGTTTTAATGCGGTTGAGTGCGGAACAATTAGCTGCCGTGCTGATTCCAACCCATTAATAACGAAGTAATAGAAACTCGAAATGGTAACGCGGAGTGTTTGCTGCAACATCCTACCATCGTTAAACTCGGGAAACTATTATTTGTATCCGATTAATAAGTAATAATTAATGTGAATAAAAATCACCATTTGCCTATAAATCGTGACCTTCTCCTTTGTGTGAACCCGAAGACGTCTTCCCGATTCCTGGAAAGCCTCGATTCTTCGCCCGGTTTCACATTGTACTCACAAGGTTCGTTACTCGCTCTCTGAGGACGTCGACTGTCTGCTGGAACGGAAGTTCAAGGAAACGAGACCTTTGGCCAACATTTCGATACGTACACTGATACACATAACGTTCTACTCGCTTCTCATATTGGTCCTGATTCTGATTATCGAAGGAAGACTGCACTGTGCTGGGTCTATAAAGACACCGTTGGGCTACAGACCTATTGTTACGCGTATTACCATCTGATGACGTAATACAGCCTTGGAAAGGCTTCACCAAAAAACTTAACCTGGCGATCCGAAAACCTTAGGGTCGTTATTATGACGTGTTTCCTCGTGACGTGTATTTTACACGAGGGCAGAGTTGATAACGAACCCTAGTTGGATTCTGGTCAGTTTTAGAGCCATATGCGTAACACTATCTGGAAACAATTTTGAGTTGCCATTACTTAAAAACGAATGGGGAAAATAATTGGAAAAAAATATGGATATATCTTTTGATAAGGTCGGGATAGAAATTTTTATTAACCGCGTTTTGCAAATTTACACGGAAATTCTTCACCTGGCGCGGCCGGAGTCAATGACTGCCAGGGCTCAAATGGGTTTTTAACTCCCGACTGCCCGCAGGGCAAAAGACGGGTGTTATGAGTTTCGTCGAGTCAACGTGAAAAATTGCGCTGGAGTGTATGGCGAAACGGCTGACTCTCTTCTGACAGATGTTGGCACATGGATTTTGTGGATCACAAAGATTTTTCTGTAACTCATGCATGAAAAGTTCTGGTATTCGTGCCTGCCGAGAGTGCGTAAAATGGCGCTTTGTAGCCATGAGTTTAATAAATTCCCAGCGAATGCGCTGATTGGCTGCTTTGCGTGCGATTTACTATTGCGTGCGATTTCTGGGATTATTTAGCGTTGCTACGGTGACGGTGAAAGTGTTAACACAGCTGTGGTGTCAGCCGAGCGTTCCGGATGTGTCGAGAAGAAAGTTTAGTTAACCACGAAAATGTCAGGTTGTTTTCATTATTTTACTCATTAAAAATAGTTTTGTTGTGGGTCGGGGGGCTCCCCTCCCCCCTTTGTACAAGAATGTAAATTCTTTGTCGAACAACTATTTTAATCCAAGAAAAGTTATTAAACCTCATCGATAAGATGTCTTACAGGGTTAACTTTGAATTGATTGGACCTCAGCGGTGGAGCAAGAATGTAAATTCATTATCGAACAACTACTTCAACCATTGCCTGAAGAGGACTCGATAGACCTCATCGCTAAAGATGTCTGACAGTATATACTTGGAAATTATTTACACTCAGCGGTTATACATAAATATAAACTCAAGATGCATGTGTTTCGCTGCGATTTGGAGGGGAAGCCACAACCGTTGAATCCCGGAAACAGCAAGTTGAAAAGAGTCATGCCAACGAGCATTGTAATTATCGAAGAACTAATTTGAGAAATAGTTCCATTTTTCACAACGATATCGGTTATCTGCTCTTTCAATCTAAGTAATGATAAAAATTGTGGACCCAATGAATCTCATCGATAAAATTTTTTTGCAGTGTTAATTTTGTATTGATTGAAATTCAAAGGTTGTACAAAATAAATCTTAGGTTTTTTTTTTCAGATCTATTCTGTACAACCTCAGAATTTCAATCAATACAAAATTCATCTTATGGATGAGGTTCATTGAGTTTCCTAATAATAAAACAGTTGTTCGATAATAAATTTACATCGTAGTACAACCGCTAAGTTCCAATCAATTCCAAATCAACGCTGTCAGACATCTTTTCGATGAGGTTCATCGAGTTTTCCTAGATCAAAAAAGTTCGATAATCTTAGATCGACAGAAAAAATTTTGAAAATAGAAAAACATAATGAATTTAAAAAGACTGAAAAAAAATAAAAATGTATTTTTTTTTAAACTCCCGATTGCAAAAAAAACTTGGACGTGAAAAAGAAAACAAAACTTAAACAAATATATATTATAAGAAGTATGTTCTAAAAAAATATTTTTAATAGAATAAGTTTAAAAAGGATGAAGTGATTCAAGGCATCTTCGCAGTTTATTTATAGATTAATTTATGATCGGTCATGTCAGTGAATTTAATTTTTTGAATTGTAGTAATTTCTTTACTTCTCGCAATTCATTCGGGAGACGTCATTAATCAAACATAAAGATGAGATGGAATATAAATGTTTGACGATGCGAAAGAAGACGTCTCCCGACTGAATTGAGAGAAGTAAAGAAATTACTGCGATTCAAAATATTGAATTCACTGAAATGACCGATCATCATTTAAACTAAGAATAAACTAAGAAGATGCCTTGAATTATTTCATCCTTTTTAAATTTATTTTATTAAAAATATTTTTTTACAACATACTTTTTATAATATATATTTTTTCAAGTTTTGTTTTTTTTCAGGTCCGAGTTTCTTTTGCAGTAAATTCTTTAATTCATTTTGTTTCGCGCCAGCTAGTCACAAATCCGCTAGCAATTTGTTAATAATCAATTAATTCCCGAGCATGAGACGGTGGGAGTCAGGGGGATCCAATTGGATGACCCGTTGATTTAATCGCGGCGAACGGAAATCTACAACCAAAAGGCAAGCACGAGGAACTACAAGAAATTAAATGCACTTACAGATTTCGCGTCGATAAGGATTTATTTCCACCGCAGTATGATGACAGTATATTTTACAATTTCTTCCCTCTGGGGGTTTTCCGTGACGATACGCCAATCGTCGAATGCGGCAAGACGTATTTGACAATAATCCGCTAACTTCGGCCAGACGAGGCAGTACGGACTGCGTACGGGTAACAGTTATATTTTTAATTTTACAAGTTCTCTTATCGAGAGCAGGACGCTAAGTATATGGGGGAACCCACGCCAACT
>CAXAQZ010000995.1:0-33297 GCA_963971145.1 Sussaba pulchella | reverse complement strand
TCGGTATTCAAAATCAGACTCATGAACCACCTTAAGGCAGAAGAAGCAATTACATACTAAGAAGCGGAAAACTGACAAACACAAAAACACGCAGCCAACCGAGCGATAATTATTTCACCCGAGCAAATGTCCACCCGCAAACGAACAAGAACGAAAACCAAATTGTAACCGAAACCGAAGTAACCTTAAGCTTAATTTAATCTAATCATAATTTAAACTATTCAATTCAATCTAACTTAAACTAAGAACAAGAATGTGTAAAAGCATGTCAAAACTTGCCTCATAGTAATACTAGGGCAAAATAAACTATCAATCAATCAATCAATCTCTCTCTCCATATTCATAAAATGCGTAAATTTCGATGGTTGTCAAAAAATGAAAAATAAATTAAAATTTCGATGGTTGTCAAAAAAACGAAAAATTTAAATTTCGATGGTCTTTCCATAAAATGCGCGTAATTTCGATGGTCGTCAAAAAATATTAAAATTTCGATGGTTGCCAGAAAAATTAAAATTTCGATGGTTTTTTAAAAAATGCGTGTAATTCCAATGGTGGTCAAAAAAATATTTCGATGGTTATCGAAAAATTATTTCCGTAATAAGGTTCCGCTGATTAGGAGGGGGAAAATGCCGTTCTTCCGCGTTTGGGAGGGGGGGGGGCCTGAGTATTGAGCGGGATCGAGCAGCAGGTAAATAGATTAGCAGACAACGCCATCTACCGGTTTGGCAGATAACGCTATCTGAGGCTGCTGTCGGTAAATATTGAGCGGGATCGAGCAGCGGGTAAATCGATTGGCAGACAACGCCATCTACCGGCAGCGAGACTTGGCGACGCCATCTGAGGCTGCTGTCGGTAAATATTGAGCGGGATCGAGCAGCGAGTAAATAGATTAGCAGACAACGCCTCCTACCGGATTGGCAGATAACGCTATCTGAGGCTGCTGTCGGTAATTGAGCGGGATCGAGCAGCGGGTAAATAGATTAGCAGACAAACGCTATCTACCGGATTGGCAGATAACGCTATCTGAGGCTGCTGTCGGTAATTGAGCGGGATCGAGCAGCGGGTGAATCGATTAGCAGACAACGCCATCTACCGGCAGCGAGACTTGGCAACGCCATCTGAGGCTGCTGTCTATAGAACGATCATCGTACGAACGTTCAATCGGTAAAACAGAACGTGGCCTGAAACCCGCCTTAATATCCTTACGATCAATCTTCGAGGCCCTTAACCTGAATAACCTAAATAACCGGCACTGTCGGTAAAAGAGGGCTCAGCCTCACCGTCGGTACAAGAGGGGACAGGCACAAACCCACCGTTGGTCAAAGAGAAATCTACCTTACCGACCGTCGCAAGGCAGGTCACCGTGGTAAGTGAGCCAGAACTGTCCTTACCCTACTACTTTTGTAGTTCTCCGAACTCGCGTTCCGGATCGTCTATCGATTCGTGACAATTTTTTGCAGCCAACGTTTTTACTATTGAAGATAAAGCTTGCACCCGGCTCTCCAAGTTGTTATACGCCAATTTCAGCTTTCCCCTTGACAGTGCTTTTTATTTAGTTGATATGTTTTTACCCAACACTTATGTAAAGTACTACTTATATACCTATATCTATATGATATTCATAATGTAAAATCAGCCGCGACCAGCGCGCCAATCACCACGCCCCCCCCATGACGTGACGCGTCAAGCGCCGCGACACCCGTCAGCCGCGACCCGCGCGCCAATCACCACGTCTTCCCGCGACGTCACGCGTCGCGCGCCGCGACCTCCCTTCTCCGCGACCCGCGGCCAATCAGGCGCAAGCAGGTGACTATAAGAGAAGGCGCTGCGTCGCCCAAACCAGGGGGCCACAACTCAAAGCGGAGAGCCGGGATCCAAGTGTTGCGACAGCCAAGCGGTAGTTAGCGCTGGTGTCGCGTCTACGGCAGCGCCGTGCCCCCGCCGGACCCCTTGCACCCCCTTGGCTCGTGGGGGCGCAAAGGGGGTGCAAGGGGACCGGCGGGGGCGCGGCGCTGCTGTAGACGCAACACCAGCGCTAACTACTCTTCGGTTCTCGCAGCACTTGGATCCCGGCTCTCCGCTTTGAGTTGTAGCCCCCTGGCCCAAACTTCAGTCGTTTCGGAGACTAGTGCCGAATAGGTACTTCTCCAACAACTCAGTCGCTTTTAGGGACTGGTGCCGAGAGGTGCTAGAACACTAATAAAAGTCGTACTCTAAACCTTATGGTTTGTCTTGCCTTCCCTTATCCCATCCACTCCTCATCAGCTCGTTTCCGAGCTACTACACAGTCTCTCTGAAGACTTCGTCGCGGACGGACCTGTGGCTGAGAAGCTACAACCGACTCGCATCCTCGCCAGCTCGTTTCCGAGCTACCACACAGTCTTTCTCAAGACTTCGTCGCGGACGGACCTGTGGCTGAGAAGCTACAACCGACTCGCATCCTCGCCAGCTGGTTTCCGAGCAAGCAGACAGTCTTTTTCAAGACTTCGTCACGGACGAACCTGTGGCTGCGAAGCTACAACCGACCTTCTAACCGAACAGTTCGTTTCCGAACTCCTTCGACAGTTCTTTTCAGGACTCTATCCGACGTACGAACGTGGCTGCAAAGCTACAGTTCAACTACAAACAGTTCGTTTCCGAACTCGGTATCAGTCCTTTTTAGGATTTCCGAAAAACGTAGGAACCCGGGCTAACCCAGCTCCGGTCAACTGGCAACTAGTTTCAATCCCAGCTAAACGACGGTAACCCTGGCTGAACAAGCTATGGCTAACAAACTTTCGTCGTTAGCCTCCGCTCCTAAACGACGGTAACCCTGGCTGAACAAGCTACGGCTACCAAACCTCCGTCGTTAGCCTCCGATTCTACACGACGGTAACGACGACGAACTCGACCGCGATTTACACCGGCTTCGTCACACTCCAAAGGAAGAAGCCCGCTTCCTACCACCAACACCAACCGTCCGAGCCATCATTGGGCTCCCCCCGCAACCAGCACCGACTCCTCGACATCGGACACCGAAACCCCGCTCCCGTTAATCCAACGGGAACGGCAAATGACATTTGCGTCCTCCCCCCGCTTTTCGCCAGTGTCAAAGTCTAGAGTGGTTCCATTCAGTCTAGCAATTTGATCACTAAGATTTTGCATCTGCGATACAATAATATAGATGTTGAAACCTGAAACAAATTAAATAATCGAAAAAAAATAATACGTTTCTCAGAAACGATAAAAATTCACATGCAAGATAAAAAAGGAAATGAAACTTTAATTATTTAATTAATTTTGCAGCTACAAATATATACGTTTCATTTGTTAAAAATACCTTTGTCTGATTGCTGATCGAATCTTTTTGGTTGTAACGTTTTTTTTTTTTTTTAATTCGAATCTTTGTCAGCTGAGAGTGGAACATCCACATCTCGGTCATTGATATCCATGTTGAAACCTGAAACAAATTAAGATATCGAAAAAAAATTATACGTTTTTTAGAAACGATAAAAAAACCACATGCAAGATAAAAAAGGTAATGAAATTTTAATTATTTAATTAATTTTGCAGCTTAAAATATAGACGTTTTATTTTTAAAAAATACCTTTGTCTGATTGCTGATTATATCGTTTTGGTTGGAACGTTTTTTTTGTGAAATCGAAATCCTCGTCATCTGGGAGTGGAACATCCACATCTCGGTCGTTGATATCCAAGTTGGAACCTGAAACGAATTAAAATATCGGAAAAAAATTATACATGGTTTAAAAACGATTAAAGTTCACATGCAAGACCAAAAAGGTAATGAAATTTTAATTATTTTATTAATTTGGCAGTTAAAAATTGATTCGTTAGAAATACCTTTGCTTCATTGCTGATCCTATCTTTTCGGTAGTAACTTTTTTTTAAAAAGTCAAAATCTTCGTCATTTGAAGGCTGAACCTCTACATCTTGGTATTCAGAGTGTCTGCCGACTTCAAGCTTTGTGCAGCACTCCTTAATTGTTGACCAACCGACAGCGATGATTTCATTGCTTTCACTTGGTAATTTTTTTTTTCAGCTGCCGCTATGGCGGCCAACGTCACTTCGTTGTCCGTAGAAAAAGCATATGGCTCAGTTTCGAGTTCCTTGAATCGCTTCGAAGCTTTTTCATAAGAATCTAATAAGATAAAAATCATTGAAAAAAAAATGTTACCCGAGGTATTTTTAAGAAATAAAATTGTGTATTTGAATAAAAATGTCCCGCTGTGTATAAATTGAAATAACGAGCCTGCATGCCCCCGAATTTCGACCAAATATTCTCCCCAGGAAGGCAGAGGATTATTAAACGCCTTGACCATCTTGCGTAACAAGGATGTTGTCTTAAGGGGATACATCTGTGTAGATTGCCGGAAAATCAGGTGAATTTTGGGAATTATTATCTCAAAAACTATTCGTCTGATTGAATCCAAATTGGTTTAATTTGAAAGTATATACATTGAGGTATGTTGACGATTTTTGATGTAAATATATACTGAATGGGAGCGCTGTTATTCTGGCCGGCGTAAAACAACTTTGTCGACGGCGCGGTTTGCGGTTCCCACTTTTTCTCGCAGTCGGTTGGTCTAAAACAAAAATTTCAAGAAGATTCTTAAAGTGTAACGTCTTGAGCTGTTCGGCACGTACGATTTAATCTATTTTATTTTTTTTCACAAAATGGCGCTTGATTGATATTTAAATTCACTTTTTAACCTCAATTTACGACCTTTTTTGGTTGATTAAAAAAAAAAAAATTAGTTTAAAAAAAATTTTACGTGCCGAACTTCATAACCTATCCGTGCATATTGTGTCCAAATTTTAAAGGAATCGGTCAATCCGTTATCTAAAAAAAAGTGGGAACCGACTTTGAAAAGCGTGTTTCGAGATAAACGGGTTTGAAGTTTGGGAACTCGCTATATATTTATATAAAAAATCGTCAACATACCTGAATGTATATACTTTCAAATACAACGAACTTGGATTAAATCGGACGAACAGTTCTCGAGATAATAATTTCCAAAATTTACCTACTTTTCCGGCAATCTACACAGATGTGCCCCCTTAATGGTATATGGCGGAGGCATGAATTTACAGAACATCTTCTCTGCCTCTATATCGTACCGCAACCAGGATGACGGGATGATGTCGATCAGTTTTAGTTAACTTTTATCGGAAAGGAACGTCACCAGCTTATAGTGCTTGTTCATCTTAAATTGATTGAGAATAAAAAATTAATCACCGACGACAAAAACAATAAACTGTTTATTGTTGGTTGAATAAATTAAATGCTAATAGTAAAACGTTCAATTCTATTTCATCCTCATGGAAGAACTATACTCACCTATCATTTAAAATGTTGTCGAAGCCATATCGAGCATCTGAACGTCGTCATATTTATCACAAAATGTTTAGATGCTCGATATGGTTTCAACAATATTTAAAATGATAGGTATGCAGATTGTTCCATATATAATAAAATTGACATATGGATTGATCACGTCATAAAAAACTGAAAATGTTCCCCATTTTTTATATGACTGAGGCTCCTTAATTATTGTCACATGAACAGTAACAGACAATTTTTCAAAATACTGCTTGTTCTTAGTTTAATGAATTTGGAGGTTAGGATCGCAGATTTTTGCAAAATTTATAATATGTATTATCAAACCTTTACGATCCGGTTCTCGTCTTCGCTGTCGATGCAATTTTCCTTCCGAATCCCGTCTGATCGTCGGTGAAGCACAGATTTTTTCGGTTCTACCGGTAATTGAAACACTACTTTTCAACACGCACGTTTTTTCACACTAATTTTTCCGCAACGTGGTCGGATGCATTTGCCGCCGATTTTGTGGGTGCCAACCTTGCGAGGTACCGGTAACGCACCGGAGAATAAGCGCGGGAACTATGGTGGCACTACTGGCGCTGTATACATGCCTACGAGATCACAATCCAGATATCCAAATGCTTATTCGATTTTGTTTAGTTATTTGAATTCCATGCACTTCTTTCAAGTTTTCTATATTTATTTTCGCTGTTATTTATTTTCTTTAATTTGATTTAGTTTTTCCGAATTTCGTTAATTCATTTCTGTTGTTTGCTTCATCACATATGGAGAAGTAACATAACTACAATTTTTTCCGTTGACTCAGTACTCAAATCGAAAGCTACCGATTTCTTCGAAATCGATGTCAATGAGCAAGTAGTTCGGTTATTAATATCTTTTGTCACTACCCACATTTGCAAGTCGCTCGAATCACAGGGAACCATAAAGAGAGACTTTCGTATCTTCAGTTTTATTCCACTGATTTGAATACCTTATTCCCCCATGTTTGCTGGAATATATATACCATCGATATTTAATATGGCACCATTATCCAGCAACACTGTATTATCCGGCGGTTTGCATGAAAAATGTGCAGTTTTATAAGTGAGGTCTTTAATGGGTGTCTTACCCCACCTATCGATTTGTAATTTTCGAGTTACAACTAATTTCGGTGGCACTAATGCTTCTCCAGGACGAGCAAAATGGACTTCGTGTAAGCGGCGACAAACTTGTGCCAGAGGTCGGTTTCCACTTCGACGAAAAGACACCATTTGTCCTAAGGTATTCTCAAATGGATATGCTGAGATACAAAGCAAACAGCATCCCATATTTTTGACAACATCAGCAATGTGAATTAAATTATGTACGTTCCCTATAAGGAATTCACGTCTATATAATCCGCGGGCTATCGATCCATAATTGGTAAGGAATGTCCTTGCCTGATCGCGATATTTCACAGCCAACTCTTCAGAGTTGAGAATCCGACAGGCAACATGAAAAGTAGAAAATGACTTAGAACGTCTGGTGAAACAATATTTTTCAGAACTGCAGGTAGAACGTGAAGTAACATTAACTGGAATTCTGTAGCTTTGAATCTTTCTATTTCAGCTAATGACCTGGTGGTGCGAGGAAATTCTTTTGGTATTTGATGTTTGATTCTCATCAGATTGATTGCCAGACGTTGCTTAGCGTTTTGACTTAATCTATTAACACGTTGAGCCCCGCGCCGAAATTGCTGCGCTTTCCGTTCAGCCCGCAGCGAGCGGCTCGGTTCGGTAACGGCGAAAAGCCCGTGTCGGTGACGGCGAGCGGCTCGTGTCGGTCCGCTAGGACCGACGCGGGCCAGACGGAAGGTCCAGTGTCGGTCCCCAGGGACCGACGCGGGGCTCAACGTGTTAATATCTCCATCTTGCCAATGATCTAGAATTTTATTCTCTACACCCAAGTGAAGATTATGCATTGGGTCAAGTATAAAATCATACACCATATCCAATTCAGGTGTGATGGCAAGTAATGGTGAAACTCCGGTGTGATGCTCCTGATTGCTTTGCACAGAAGGAAACGTTTGTCCGCAGTTCGCAATCCAATTCAGGATAAATTATTCTGTTTTCCTCTCTCGTTCCATGCACAATACACCTTTCACACCCCGAGTAGGCTCCATGATTTTTTATGCACTTCAAAAATGCATGAGCAGGTCGATTACAAACGAAAGCTTTTATACGCACATTGTATTGTCGATCATGTATTACTATTCCGTTTCTTAGTAATGCATTGATTTCATCAACAAATTTTCCAAATATCTCTGGATGTTGATGAGTTTATTTTTGCCACACCATATTTGTACAGGGAATGGCTTGTACACATCCGGATCACAGTAAACTTTGCAAAGGATCGGCCAAAATTGCTTGCCCCTTGACTTAAATAATCTTACTCCGTCAATATTGAAAATGAGTTCAATAGTGCCATTCCCATGTAAGTTTGGATTAAGACAAGTGAGCAAATAATTTAGACCAAAATAAACGAATTTACTGTCTCCGTTTTCATAAAAATCTTCAATTTCCTAGTCTGCAGTCTCAGTCTGTAAAAAAGTTTTAGCATTTTTCGGTAGGTTAGGCAGCAATCGCCTCCGCAAAATAGCTAGCAGACCATCTATACGACTATGAGGAATAGGGGGTTGCCCAGATAATGCCCACTCACGAAGTTCATCTTCTTCGTTAAAGCCTTCTTCATTATCAGAATGGTTATCACTATTAGAAGGAGAAATATTATCGCTGGAGTCCACATATGCATATCCTTCCTCATCACTCCTAATCACATTTAAATCATTGTTCTCGACATCAGGAACCACATCACTTGAAACGTTAGATCTCGGCGAATTGGAAGCTTGAGCTTGTTGTAGATTGCAATCCATTGCATTTTCAGGTAGTGACGACGATGAAGATCGTACCACGAGCTCATTCTCACTTAGAACATTTTCTGGTTCCACTCTCATATCCACTGCTGCACGTTTCTTTAATCTGTATCTTTCAACTCTCATACGAGTCAGTTCACGTTTTCGCTTTCGATGAAATTCCTCTTCGGAATCACTCGATGAATCACACGTTTTTTAAACTTTTTTATTTTAACTGAAAAAATACTCTCGTTGTCGATACACAGTTTTTTCAATGAGAATTTTAGGTTATGTTCTGTAACGGTAAGGCCAACCTTACAAGGTACCGATGAGGTACCGACGTAGACATACCGCATTAAAGACGCTTTAGCGTCAGCTGACCGGGCACTATTATGAGGTCGCACTGATCAGGCATGCCTTTTCAAGTAATGTCCAGGCCCCGACGAGGCAGCCTTACTCGGACTAGCATTACCAAATCCTGATCGGGCCCCGATGCTACCTAAGGTAAGCCCGATCCATTTTCTACTCGGGCCTATGAATTCTACATTTTTGAAATAAGCAAGAAAGCACAACGAATCAAGGAAGAATTATTGACTCTCTCGCTTAAACTCTGTCATGGGTGCAAAAAAAAATTTAATATCAGACATTTTTTGTATCGATAGGTTATCCTTACCGCTCATCTACTACGGGGTTATTCCTGACAAAAATATTTACATTTATCACAGGTGAATAAATAACTCACTTTTTTTAGTACGATTAATTGCCAAATTTCCGGAATCACCTGAAAAACACAATGCATACCACACGATCAATTTCGTTGAGTCCTGTTTTGCGGTTAAAACAATGAACACTTTCTCACACGTTTTGAATGTGAAAGTCACTCTCTCTCTTTGACAATTGACACTCTCTCTGAGTTTGACAGAGAAAGAGTGACTCTTATTTGTCGAATTCGAAGGTCAATCTGTGCCGAGTCGAACTGTGGCGATGCAGACGGTGCCAAGTCAGACAGTGGCGAGGCAGACTGAAACTATCCAAACTATTACTTCTTAGTTTGTCCTGTTTTGTTTTCGTTCTACGCTCTATCGATTAACATTTGGATGTTAGTCTCACCATACACGACCAATTCAAGGGATCAACATTGGGCACAACTGTTATTGTCGACATACACTTGAGTGACTAAATATTTTAATATTCATTATTATTAATAATTCATTGTCATTATTAGTCCTCTTTGTCTGTTTTTTGGAAAAAATGTATTCTTATAGTTTTTTTATTATTTATTGATCTATTTACGTTGATGATATTTGTGAGGTTCTGTTTACCGATCACCTGCCCGAATTATTATCAAGGAAGAGAAAAATCGCAGGCGAAACAATGGACTCGAATAATTTAAATCAATATGCACTGTCACTACGAAATAAATACGGCGAGGAGTCCATACCTGGCGAAAAAATATCCGAAGTAAAACGTTGTTTTGACACAGTTGAAGATACACATGCACTACTACACTAAACGTAAACCAGTGCTGCCAGGTTAGGGGAAGGAAGCGATGAGAGCGTTGACGAGGCATCTTGAAGATGAGTCGATTATCGAAAAAAATCAGAGAGCCGCCATTGGCTGCGCTTAGCTGCGACCACGGTCTTATAAACAGGTCTGGAAACGAGCGTGGTGGGGGTACTCTCTTTAGTGACCCCAAAATGATTTCAGCGTTCTCTCGCAAAGGTGGCGCATGGATCGCCTGTACCCAGGGTTACGGTCGTATACGACCGTGATCGCACCTAACCAAATTCACACACACACGAACGCACACATTCATTCAAAATATTAAATTATAGGGACGAAACCAGATATGGGAAAGCAGCAAATAAAATTAATACACTCTTACCCGTTTTAATAATGAATGAATAACTCCCAGCAACGTTATGAATGGAAATAGCTTGACTAAAGAATTATGTGATCGTGGGTTCGAAGGCTCGATATGCTGTGCCCGAATCTCGTCGTTAAAAAAAGTTTAGCATGTATTTTTCTAGGTTTTTTAAGATTACGGTAAGGATAATACGACCTATGCTGCCTAGCAGCTTCAATAATATATGTTATTTCTTTCTTTTGTTATTATATGGCTCTTTCCGGTAATTTGTTTCGATTTTTCCTTTCAGGTTCATTATGATTATTAATCTTTCGTTTGAATCGATCATTTTATCCTAGGAGCACGTTTTTCCGGTTTGTCCTTTTTTCTTTTGCAGCTCGTACTAGGTACCATTCTCTTCCGTTCCAGTTATAATTTTTCAGGATTTCTCGTCTATTACGGGGTAAGGGGAGAAGAAACAATAGTATGCTTGAAATCCGTAAAAATGTTTTCTTTATTGATTGGTAAATTTCGATAATTTTTTTTGAACGACGAATTTTTTTTTCAATTTGCTGTTTTCTTGGTAGGCATTTTGCCTCATCCTTAAGCGTATATAATACGTCAACGCGTAGGATAAAATGTCGGATGCATGCTCGGGGCAAGGAAACGTAAACTCGTACGTGCAGAACATTTCCTCCACCGTCAAATCAAAAACGTCTTTTCGAGATGCGTATTTCGCAAAACATGTTTCGACATGGCAAATCAGGTTGAAAAACCGCGAATTTGGATGTATCAGTCCTCCTTTGGATTTCAAGTCGACTAATTGCGACGCTGCAGAAGTCCGAGAAGAATCTGATATAATAGATCGTTGACAAGTAACACATGATTTGTAAATCTTCAACACCTGCTTGCACAAGTAACCTGTGAAATCCATGTAAACCTGTTAAGATATCACATTTCTTCGGTCCCAATAACAGTCCACGAGTAGAAAATACACATTCTACGATCACTATGTACAAAACTAACATGTGTAATAAGGCGTAATTAATGAGCAGGGTTGTTAGTATAAAGCAATAATACCTACGTTTGGTTAAAAGGATTAAAGCGGTTTCAGAGCGAAGCATGAGTTAAAATAAAAAACCTGTTACGTAGTATATTATGCAATCAAGCATTGGGGAGAGGGAATAATCGTGATCGGGCAAATCGAGGATATCGCCTGTCTCCCAATCATCGGAGCCTAGGCACGCATCTAATCTGTTCTTGATCTCTTCCGTACACGCAGAACTTCTGTTTTCGGAAATTTGATCAAACATGGACCTAAGATCAGTTAACGAGCATCGAATAAGCGGCGATGATTCTTCGGAGACGGTGCAGTTCCCAAATTTTGGAGGCTTTATAACGCTGTAAATCGATAACAGCTTATAGAGCTGTAAGAATGTTGGGCTGTTCGGATGGTCATTGCATCCTGCAGCTTGACGAATCGTGCCAAAGAATTTCTGGAAGAAGTTGTCAGTACAAATTCATTTATCAAGGACAACAATATATTCCACGAGGAAAGTCAATATGCATAAAAAGTACCCCCAAATTGTCTTGATTCACTTTGCCAGTAAGTAAGTATTTGAAGTCAAACTTTTCGATGAGATACGTGCACAAATCCATAGTAGACTGCAGGGATAGCCGCAAGCCGTTCGATGTTTCCGAAGGCAGGTATTCGTCGGTCGTTATGTCGTGGTTCCGCATTGCAGTTTCCCACTGGTTGAGCCAGTCGAGCGAATCTTGCAATATCTGAAATTATTTGTACGGACCAAATGGTCGACTAAGGTGTGAATTATTTGTGAATTGATAAAATTCGACCGAAATAACCATCAATTATATACCTTATAGTCCTTGCTGTCCGGAGTCAGTCCCTGATTCGGGGATTTGCGATTCAACGCATCGAACATGTCGTTTACTTGGTAGCAGAACTGAATTGTTTCTTCGCACCCTTTTAGCGGTCCTTCCTGGTCATGCGCCAAATAGAAACGGAGCCCTTGTGCCACGGAGTTGCTGAAAACCTGTAAAGTGGCGAGTTCACGGCACGTTAGTCGCAACACAAGAAAAAATTAGCGTACAGATTGAAACACGGGGAAAATTCAAAAATACCTGGGTGGCGAGTCGAACCCGCATTTTCACGGTGCTGTCCAGTACGACATGCCTTTGCGTTATCTTAGGACAGACTCTTAGGTTCCCTGGATGTTTTGAATCAAGTTCGAATAAGACCCTGATATGATCCCAGCAGACGTATTTTTCTGGCGATTTCATCTACACAAACCGATGGTAAGAACTAGGGAAACATGTCATGTTTTCACGTGACTTAATCTGTATGATATACAATATTTTAAAAGGAAATATGAATTTATTTAAATTTATTATTTACCCTTAATTTTTTTTTCGTATATAGCCGATTCCGAATGTTCTTGATCAGATGTGGTGCGTCCGAGAAGATGAAAACTTTGCGGTCATTATCCATTGGATGCGGAAACTATGTTTTCGTATCTTCTATGCAAGTGGTGACGCCCAACAAAGACCGCATCTTCGAATTCGTGGATGCACCGTCGACGACGATGCCATGAATTTTCGCTCCGATTTTTTCGAGATAAGCAATTGCTTTTATAACGATTTTTGCGAGTTCCGCGCCTTTGACGCTATTTTTCGACGCGAACACCGCAATTGGTTGCGTGTATGAATCGGCGAGGGGCTGAAACATTAGGACAAGCCCGTGGGTAGCTTGATCCTCAATGTCGACTGATTGCGGCCCATCATCACCAAAATCCGTCAACCCAACATAGGTCAAGTTTTTAGAGCAGACGGCAATGGACTTCCTCAAATTAATTTCGTCTAAGAGAAGTACACCATGTCGCTGCATCGGAGTCTTGGCGTCGAAATGTTTAGTCAGCAATTTTGCAAATTCTGCGTCAAAGCCGCACTTCATACTGACGAGCGATAAGTAGCTGCGGATTGTTCGCGTACAAGGCAGCGGAAAAATGTTATTTTTACGAAGGAACTCATAATATCCCGACGATCTTATCTTCATCAAGATGCACAGCATAATCCAGTCTTCACTGTAACGCCGATTCTTGAGGTTTTTTTGCCCGCAGCCGAGATTATTTCCTTGAGTACGGTTTTTTGGGCAGCTGAGACATTCCATTGTGAGCATTTTGTGTCCAACGTTTCGGCACGAATCGAAGATAGTTCCTCTGCTCTGTCTTTCAATGACCGCTCTAATAATTGAACACGCAGCAGCGCTCGATTCGTCCGACGTCTTTGACGAACGTATTTTTTCCTCATGGCAGTTACCTTTCGTTGATCAATCGGGTTGGAAACGCGTTGTATACGGGCTAACGTTTCATTTTTTTTACAACGCGAATCTTTCCTCTGCAGCATTTTTCTCATCTTCCCACAGTCATCACATCTTTTTTTTTTAGAGATCAGAGTACAATTTTTGTGGCGCCATCGATCAACATGGTCTTGAAAAGCAATGCCAGGCGACACATGATGGGTGTTGATAGTGCCGAGACCATTGCACGTACCCATATTCTCGAACTTCCGTAAACATTCCATAAGCACTTTTGTGTCGTCTAATGTTTCCGGAAGATTGCACTGACGCATGTCGATAGGACGTCCAAAAAGGTAAAAACGAACCATCTTATTGGCGTCAACTGTAACCGTTTTTTCCGCAATGGGCATTTTCACGCCATTTTCAATCTTCGTGATGAATCTTGAATATAGCTGAGTCTGCCCTTCATCAGTTGCTAACAAACCCGTAGTCCATGATCCATTCCCCGGTCCATTGGTTGCTGTTTCACTGGCGTCTATACAAAGCAAGAGGAATAACGATTATGGAAGATGTATTGTATAGTTAATCCTGTTTTTACACTGCATCACCGCATGATACTCCTTTTTCACCGTTTTTCTTTCTTACAACAGTAATATTAATTTACTTACAATTGGTGAATGTAGATGGTTGACTAATCGATTTAGCAGTGCCCGTTAAAATCGGTTGAGGCCCTGGAGCCTCATCTGATTTGTCGTCTGGAACAAAAATGGAAATGATTTATATGGTATACATAACATTTTTCTTCCCATTATTTAATTCTCGATATTCTACAGTTACACGCATCAAAAAAATTAGAAGAACGCTAGATTTTTACATTTTTTTACGTGATTTTTGCGTGACTGTAAATGGGAAAACCATTAAATTGATATGAATAAAAAAGCATCTTGAACATGTCTAGTATTGAAATCTTATGATGAAACATTTTTTTTGTCATTGGTCATGGCACAATAAAGAGAAATGTCGCAAGGACATTTTTTTTTTATTTTCTGTTTTTCAAAGTTGTCGCTGGGTTAAAATTTTTTTTTTTTACTCAATCAATAATACAGTCATTTAGCCTGATTCTTTACTTTCGATTTCGATTTTTTTTTTTTAAATGGAAAAACAAAATTAAATTATTTGAAATTTCTCTTTTACATGTCATAACTCTTCGAATTAATTCTATTTATCTTAATTCGAAGAATTATGACATGTAAAAGAGAAATTTCAAAAAATTTCAATTTTTTTTTCAAAATACTTTTTGAATGTTTATTTTTTTTTATTTCGAAAAAAATTCGATATCGAAAGTAAAGAATCAGGCTGAGTGACTGTGCTATTGATTGAGTCGGAAACATTTTTTTAAGCCCAGCGACAACTTTGAAAAACGGAAAATTAAAAAAAAATTTCTTTGCGACATTTGTTTTGATTGTGTCATGACCAATGGCAAAAAAAAAGTTCTATCATAAGATTTCGAAACTAGACATGTCAAGCTTCAAAATGCTTTTTTATTTATCTCAATACGATGATTTTTCCAAAGTTACAGCCACCCAAAAATCACGTAATAAAATGGAAAAATTTCGCGTTTCTAAAATTTGTCGGATATGTGTATTTTTTATTATTACGGTACATTTAAGTTACTTACGATCGAGACAACGAGCAGGTTGAATAATCCATTTGCTAGTACCCGTTAAAATCGGTGGAGGGACTGAAGCCTCATCAGATTTGTCGTCTGCAACAAAAATGCAAATAATTTATGTGGTATACATATAATTTTTCATCTCATTGTGTAATTCTCTAATTTCTACAGTTATTTATTATTTTTATTACGGTACACTTGGGTTACTCACGACCAAAGCTAGTGGCTGGTTGCATAAACCATTGGGTAGTACCCGTTGAAATCGGTGGAGGGACGACGGCCTCATCAGATTCATCGTCTGCAACAAAGATGCAAATAATTTATATCGTATATGGACGATTCTTCTTCAACTAGGCCACTTTTTTTTCAACCCCCAATTTTTTTCATAATCCGCCAGTTTGAAATATTAGTCAAAAAGAACGTCTTCGATTTTTTTTTGGATTTTTTTAAGCATCCGTTCAGAATTTTCAATTTTTCAGTATGAACACTGTACCTCAAAAAATATTCATCGAACAAAAAAAACATAAGGCTAAAAACTTTTTTATTTTTTTTTTGCTTTATCGAAAAAAATCAAAATCATAATTTTTTTGGATTGAGAAAATTAAAATTTTGCAAATAAATGAGAAAAACATTTTTTTAACCAAATAACACACATTCGATTTCGGTACAAATTTCACAGGATGTCTGGCATTTGGTCAAGTGTGTGTGTGAATTTTTCCAGAATGGTACCTGCAATGGTTACGATGAAAAAAAATAGAAACCCTGCGAAATCTCATAGATCTCATAAATCATAAATCATTTCGGAGGGTTTTTATTTTTTTGTTATCGTAACCATTGCAGGTACCATTCTGGAAAAATTCAAGCTGGCAGATTATGAAGAAAATCGGAGTTGAAAAAAAAAGTGGCCCAGTTGAAGAAGAATCGTCCATATATAAAATTTGTCACCCCATTATGTAATTCTCGACTTTTGACAGTTATTCTTTATGATTATTGGAGTACATTAAAGTTACTTACGATCGAAGGTAGCAGCTGGCTGGATAATCGTTTCGGCAGAGAAAACGCTCGTTGAAATCGGTGGAGGTACGACGGCCTCATCAGATTCATCGTCTGCAACAAAGATGCAAATAATTTATATCGTATATATAAAATTTGTCACCCCATTATGTAATTCTCGACTTTTTACAGTTATTCTTTATGATTATTGGAGTACATTAAAGTTACTTACGATCGAAGGTAGCAGCTGGCTGGATAATCGTTTCGGGAGAGAGAACGCTCGTTGAAATCGGTGGAGGTACGACGGCCTCATCAGATTCATCGTCTGCAACAAAGATGCAATTAATTCATATCGTAGATATATCTCTTTAGTCTGCCTGGTTAATTTTTTAAGGATAAGCAGTTCGATGCTAGTTTTGTTCAACAAATGACAACCTTTAATTCGATGACGAAAGTATATTATAATGTAACGTACCGATGCGATGGTGAACTTGATAGGAGAGCAATAATTATGTTCGGCAATAACATGGTTGCCAATCCATGTTTTCGAACCCAGAGCACAATTCGCTATGCCTGTCGGGATCTTGAAGTTTTGTGCTGCTTCATTGCTATCGAATATTGATGGGACAGCAGATTGATCGAGTCGACGTTGCTTGTATGGTTCCTGAAATAGAAGGGCAATTAGTTAAAAGAACTTGAATTGAAGGCTATAAGCATTAAGGCGATGGACGACATCGACGAGTGCAAGAGACAGCGCGATTGGCGCTCGCTGCGGAGCGAGAAAGAGCGTGCGAGAACATGTCGTTCATCGCCTTAACAGGAAGAAGAGGAAATTGTATGTCGAGTTTCGTTATATCATAAAAACAAACAAGCGAACCTTACCTCAGTGATAATCCGACCATCGGAGTCGCGTTTAATCCACTTAGAGACGATGTAACGCGGCTCAAAATGCTTCTCGCACACGTAATCTGATGACTTCAAGAGCACACAGTGAGGCATCGCAGCCTGCCATTTTTGATACCGTTCATTATTTACCGGCACTTTGAATAATGAACATTTCTTCAACTCATTCGGCTTGCAGCTCGGTACAGCGCACTTACGCGGCATAGTGCCACCTAAACTCACAATAGAGAGCACGTTTATGTCACCACCACGGTCTTATAAATACGACCCTGCACTGGGTACAGACGATAGCAGCGGCGCCCTGAATGGTGGCCCGTGACGGAATAAAAAATGGGGTCACTATGGAGACCACGATCAACCATTGAAATCCGGCTTCGTTTCCAGACCTGTATATACGACCGTGGCTGCGACCGCTGTGTAATCCGCGAAGCCGAATCTATTACAATTGGCAGCACTGATATACACGAGCTCTCAAAGCTAGGGCCGGCGCAAGAGGCGGGTACGGTCCCCCTTACGGAACCCCTTCGGATTGCTCCATCGGGCGCTGAACTCTCCGACCGGGGGAGAAACATTTCCGCCGGTCCTGAGCGCGAAGGAAATAGCATTAGCGTTATTTCAAAACGTTCGAAAACGGCCACTTTTTCAATATTTATCATCTCTGTGAGTTTATATTCGATGATGGATGTTATAATCAAACAACAATTTTCGTGACTCACAGAACCGATGTGCAAAGATCTGTTAGAAGAATATCAGCCGTTCGGGCGTGATACAACTAAAACGAATTGCGGCAATGTTCACGCCCATTCGACAAAACACAGAACTCCCGTTTTCAGCCGGGAGTAAAAAATTTCATTCTCGTTTTTCTTCTTATTTCGAGGTATTCTATATAAAAAAGACGCATCAAATCGCGGCGCCACGGATATCGTACTCTTGCCCATTTTATGGGGCTGTAACTTTCTTTCATGGGGTGACCACCGCAAAATTATTATGGGGATATGTTGTGGGCAGCCCCCTGAATCTCCCCGTTTTTTGAATAACGATAATAATAATAATAATATATTAACCCTTGCACCACATACTTTTTATTTAACACTACACCGGGGATCAGTTTGATCCTGTACAAGCTTTAACTGTCCGCCATTTCGAATTCAGCCGGTCTTGTGATCGGATTTGAAAAATTCTCAAACACTCTTCGAAAATTGTTTAATCAAATGATATTAATGAAAAACTGCAATTGGAATTATTTACCTGCATAGCAAATCTATTTGGTTAAAAAAAAGTTGGTTACAATGAAATGACAGGTTCATAATAACCCTGTCTGTGGTGTTAGGGTTATATGGACATATAATATTTAACAAATCTCATCTACAAATTCTAAAACTGTATTGGATTACTCATTTTTATCGTTATTCTGAAATACTCTACTTTCTCGAAGGAATAGTTCAAGTTATAGTTCAAGCGATAATACTTGAGCATCGCTGTTTCTTAATTTCGTTTCCAGAGGGTTAAAAAAGTATATCGCGTGTTGGTGATTGAGTCCGGAAAACTTCTAATTTTTTATTCCTCGCCCCGATATTATTCGCATTTTATTTCTTTAATAATGTATTCCTGATGACTATGGGCGGAGGGAAGGACGGCTTAAAATCGGCGTCATCGTACTGAATGGGACGTGAAAGATTTAGGCCGAGCTGATCGTTGAGGGCACACCGAGATCTTCCTCAAGAGTTTCCCGAGTTAAGCCTCTCTGAGCAAAGATAACGTAATTGAATGTAATTTTAGTAGCATAAGTGGCACTCGAATGAAGGGTTCGACTCAAGTGAGCTTCTTGCACTTGTCCGTTACGTCCATTTGCCGCCGGCTTACGCACAACCCGTACGAGTTTCCCGGTTGCTTCAGCAACATCGACTGTCCTGCGGCTTGTGCTCTTTTTGACAAATTTGTTTTTTAATCTTCGTCATCGTCGAGAACAGACAGCCACGTCGATGGTAACACCTCGACGAGTTTTGTAAACGCGAATGCAACATGGATGCAACCAAGTCGAAATTTCTAGCCTCCCTTTGGCTGGTTAATCCCAAGTTCCAAAACGTTTCGTCTGCGGATTGTACGAAAGTGGAAGAGGGTATGGTGCTGCTAAATTATATGCAAGATCTAGCCTCCGTCAGCCTGGGAGCGGCAGAAAGTGAACAATTAGATTGTAATCGGCTCGCGGAGGGCATCGTACAGGCTTCGTTAGACACTTCCAATCCCCCGACGGCCTCCGTTAGCTGCCGTCAATCTGCCACACAGCTAGTAGACGCTGACGAACGAATAATAAATAGGGAAATCAATTATTCATTAGTCATAAAAAATTAATTAATTATAGGATATACATTTTTACACAAACGGAAATTGATAGAATTAATTGACATAAAAAAAACAAGTGGCCCGAGAATTCATCTTGTCGTCCGTAGAATCGCCTTTGCGGGGTTAAACCTAAGACCTACGGAACCTGCCTACCTACCTAACATATCTAACTACCTACGCTACAGACTTCGCTATTCTGACTTTCATTATTTAGTCTACTTTCATTCCATACCACGTTAACTCTTTCGGTACGGGTGCCGGATATGTCCGGCGTCCATCTCATGACCTGTGTGGACGAGCGCCGGATATACTCGCCATCCACGTAGCATTTTTGTATATAACCATCTCTTAATATTAAAGTTACGAGCAACACTTGAAAAAAGCATTGGTTCATTAAGCGTAGATCATATATAAGGTTAGGAAAGTCTTCACACAAAGGAGGACTGATCATGTTCTATGTGCGCGTTTTCGGCAGTTCACCTCGTACAGCGGGAGTGTCGCGGCGGAAAGAGCGCTCGTACCGAAAGGGTTATTCTAGGACGACGGTCACAAGAATTTTCATTTTATTACTTACGAGGGGAAGGCCTCACCTGGGGCACACAAATTCCAATGAAACAAGGATGAATCGATAATACATTAAACATTATTAGACACGTGTTCCGGCTTATTTGTAGGTGGGACCCAGTTTAATTATTATGAATTTTTTAAAATCACGGTCGCCGCGGCTAATGTACCGCACGCAGTCGCGCGCGGTATCTTTCACCAAGCGCCGATAGCGCAGTGGTAAAGTGTCGGTCTAGCAATCATGCTGTCGCTGGTTTGAATTCTTTTATTGCCGATTTAAAAAAAAAATTTATTTTCGTAATTCTCTTCATTGCAAACATGTGGAACAATCGTATCATGACGCTCCCCCGGAGATTTAATATTTTCTCAAAAATAGTTGGATTAATACGACATAAAAATCATGCAGATACGTTTTGGATTATTTATTTTATATAATCGGGATTTATTCTCATTCGCATTCTCGTGGATGATAGTCATCGTAGAAACCTTTGAAGCACAACGTCCTTGTACAACGAGCGCATTTTATAAATGCAACCCCGCTGCAATCGCAGTTTTCTCGAGTTAGGGTTAGCGGAATGCAGGTTTGATTCACATTGGCAAAGGAAATTTTGTCAGACAATAGTTTCGAAGCATACCAAGCGTATTTCACAATATCATTGAATATTAAAGCACTTAATTGGTGGTGGATAATCAAATGAATTTTTATGGTATCCTCGCGAGTGTTGAGTTCTCGTTTTTCTCTGAATAAGTTCGATGCATTCTGCAGCTTTTTGACAATGTTCTTCATTTATCGGTGGAAATGAACGTCGCAGGGTTGACATAAAGGAGTGCATTTTAGAGGAATAACTTTAACGGTGCATGTTACTTCGTCTAATTTGTTAGTGAAGATGTCATCGTAAATAAGCGAATCTGCCTGTCCTCCCCACGAATCAAGAAGTAATAGGAATTTGTTTTCACTGACGGTTTGAGGTTTGAGGACTTTTTATAGATATTCGATAAAAAGCTCTTCCGTTAATGTTCCAGATTTCGAGCACGTTACAATGACATTCGCATATTCTTCAGTCAATTGTTCCACTGTTCTTGCGACCCTTGGACCAAAGGGCATAGCCAGATAAGCATACGAAAACTGCCCCCAGCGAGTTTTCAAATGACTGGGCCTATTGTATCCTCAAGAGAAAAAACAATTTTCCTGAAAATTTGAGCTCTTTAACCCAATTATTTCCCGAGTAATCAAAAAGAATGTGATTTTTAGTTTTTATTTTTTTTATGACACGCTGTGCGTAAAAGTACGGTTTTACGCTCACTTCGTTCGCGTCAAACCGCATTTACGCACCTTGTGACACAAAATTTCGTACGATACTCGTACGAAAAACGTTTTCTGGACTCGTGTGATTGCAACACTCGCCTTCGGCTCGTTCTGCAAACTCACACTCGTCAGAAAAAAAAATTTCGTACTAGTGTCATAATGTACTATTATCCTTCGATAATCATTATGGATTTTCGTCGATTTTTTCCCAAATACTTATTGACAAGAGCCATCGAACAAATAGCTTTTCGCATACTCCGGAGCAAAATTTAATTTTTAACAAAGAAAAAACAAATGAAAATAGCCATTTCAATTGGTTCCTTTCGGAGTACAATTATAAAACACTCACAAATTTTTCGTTCCCTATGTCCCTTCGCTCTCGATTTTTATCAATTTTATTGATTTGGTGCGACATCGTGAAAAAAATAAAATCTGTTTTTTTTCGATTTTGGACACTATTTCCACTTTTGTCACATATATTTTATGGTTCAAATACCATAATTAAGACATCAAAATTAATCAAGAGTACATTGGGCACGCACATGATAGGGTTCCGTACCCGGATAACAATTATTACTAAATTTTTCAGAAACTATTATTTCATAAACATTATAATTTTGATTGAATACTACATTATATATTGTTTACTATATATTATACATTGTATTATATATTGAGTACTAAATAAAAGTTACATCATGGGCTTTTTACAGACTTTACGCATCGATAGTTAAGAAAAACAAGTTCGGTCCCCTGTCATAAAGGCACAGGCCCAGGCTAGGAAAGTAAAAATAAACAACCTTTCGTATAACAACAAAATCGAAAAAAACGGCAAGAGTACTATATCCGTGGCGACGTGATTTGATACAGTTTTTGTATAGAACGACCCAAAAAAAGAAGAAAAACAGAAATAAAACTTTTTGATTTCTCGCTTAGATTTCGATCTATGGAATTTTTTGTGTTTCATTTTTATCCGAATTTTTTTTTTTCGACCGGTTTCTTTGATGCACTTTTTGTATAGAACGACCCGAAATGAGAAGAGAAACAAAAATAGAATGAAGAAATGAATAACTAATAACCCTAAATCCCCGAGTACCCAAATAACCCCGAGTATCCAAATAACGTAAATAAATAAATTACCACCCGAAATAACCGAAATAACGAAAATAAATAACTAATAACCCTTAATCCCCGAATACCCAAATAACCCCGAGTATCCAAAAAACCTTTAGTTATCGCACAGCTCTGTTTGCATCGATTGAACGAAAAAATCATTCGTATATGTTAGGGTGGGTAAAAAAATCGACTATTTTTTGAAACTTCATACTCTGAAAAGTAGGTTGCTAGACACCTCTAGAAAATTTTCATCAAATATAAGCTCTTAATTTGGAGAGGAAGGTCCTCCGCCTTACAGTTTTCCAATATTTCCGCAGTATTAGAAAAAAATTCATATCTCTCTATCAACTGTTCGTTAAAAGAATTTCTCCTTATTTGCTTGTAGGAAATTGAACGCTCTACAAAAAAGGTCTCCTACAACTTTTCCGTAAACGTCACCATTTGAAAGATATTAAAGGTTGAAGATTGATTATTTCAAGACAAATTTCTGTTTTGCTTATGATATTTATAACTCGTTAACAAAAAATCATTATAAAATGCGCAATACTTTGTTTTGTAGGAAATTAACTGCTCTACAAAAATGGTTCCTTATGATTCTTCGATGGAATTGAGCGTTTAAAAGATATTTATCGTCGAACTTCAATGCACGCCAATTTTAACAGTTTTTGATTTATAATTCGGAAAATTTTTATTTAGTTTATGAGTTTTAGCGAAATCTATACAAATTTGAGTTTCTACGAACGAAGAAATGTTTTAAACTACTTTTCTAGTTTTTTTTTAGTCGTAAACATGTTTGGTGACATCGAAAAAAAAATTAGTGCATTATTTCTGACTTAGAGTTAATGATTTATTGAATCTTGAAAGAATAACGTTTTTGTTAGAAACTTATCATGAAGAGTATTAATCTTAAAGTAAAAAAAAGTTCAATTTGTTATTATAAAGTTTTTTTATTTAATTATCATTGATAAAAAAGAATGTTCAATTTGTTATCAAAAAGTTTTTTTGATTAATTATCATTGATAATCAAATAAAAAAACTTTTTAATAACAAATTGAAGGTTTTTTCCTTTAAGATTGAAAAATTCACTTTACCTAACCTTACGTACTTTTCATAACAAATTTCTAACAAAAACGTTTTTTTTTCAAGATTAAATAAATCATTGACTAAGTCAGAAATAATGCACTAATTTTTTTTTCAATGTTACCAAACATGTTTACGACTAAAAAAAAACTAGAAAAGTAGTTTCAAACATTTCTTCGTTCGTAGAAACTCAAATTTGTATAAATTTCCCTGAAACTCATAAACTAAATTAAAATTTTCAGAATTATTAATCAAAAACTGTTAAAATTGGCGTGCATTGAAGTTCGACGATGAATATCTTTTAAACGCTTAATTCAATCGAATAGTCATAGGGTACCATTTTTGTAGAGCAGTCAATGTCCAACAAAACTAAGTATTGCTCATTTCATAATGATTTTTTGTTAACGAGTTATAAATATCATAAGCAAAATAGAAATTTGTCTTGAAATAATCAAACTTCAACGTTCAATATCTTATAAATCGTGAGGTTTACAAAACATTGTAGGTGGCCTTTTTTGTAGACCGTTTAATTTCCTACAGGTATCTAAGGGGAGATTCTTTGAACGAACAGTTCATGGAGAGATACGCATTTTTTTTTCTAATACTGCGGAAAAAATGGAAAACTGTAGGGCGGAGGACCTTCCTATTACAATTAAGAGCTCAGATTTAGTAAGAATTTTTTACAGGTGTCTAGCAACCTCCTTTTCCGAGTATAAAGTAAAAAAAAAATAGTCGATTTTTTGACCCACCCAAATATAAATAGATATAGTGGCGTAGCTCTATCGACCGAGTAACAATCTTCACAAAGTACAACAAGCTACGCCAACAACGCAACGATACACGAGCAACGTGCGTATCTATATTAGGGTGGCTTGAAAAAAAAACTTTTTCTCTGATTTTAATCAAAAAACATTCACTGCAAAGTATCTTGCATCCGGAGAATTCACCCCAAAGATGAACCCGATCGGACCATTTTTAGGGATCGCCCAAGATTTTTCAAGTTTTTCCATTTGATTAACATGGGAAGAACGTAAAGTTTCCATTAAAAAAATCGTAGCGCCGCGAATTTTATAGCTACGTTGATCCCGTAAGTTCCATTTGACAGCTCTTTAAAAACCGCTTGAAATGGCATGCAGACCTTTGGAATCGGATGGCAATTTCCGTCGATAATTTCTTACGAAAAAACAAAATTATCGACGGAAGTTGCAATCGCATTCCAAAGGTCTGCATGCCATTTTAAGCGGTTTTTAAAGAGCTTTCAAATGGAACTTACGGGATCAACGTAGCTAGAAAATTCGCGGAGCTACGATTTTTTAAATGGAAACTTTACGTTCTCCCAATGTTAATCAAATGGAAAAACTTAAAAAATCTTGCGCGACCCCTAAAAATAGTCCGATCGGGTTCATCTTTGGGGTGAATTCTCCGGATGCAAGATACTTGCAGTGAATGTATTTTGATTGAAATCAGAAAAAAAATTTTTTTTCAAGCCACCCTAATCTATATATACTAGGGTGGTCCTTATTTGGCCTTAAAAAAAAAAGTCTCACTCCCCACCTTCCAAATGATTCTAAACCATGAAAAACGAATTTTCATATTTTTTTCCGATTTTTAAATTCACCCTCTGCTTTGCCTGAATTCATTTAAAAGTTTTTAAAATAATTTATATCATATTTCCAAGCTTAATACGAAAACGATGGCGGCAAAAAATCTGAAAAAATGTATATTATAAAAAACTATACCACAAAAACACCAAAAAATGTTGGCAGCTGTTCGGCAAACATAAGCTAAAGAAAAGTCGACATTGAATTTTTTTTAGGTGTCACGCAACCGGTAAAAAACTCTAAAACGAATATATATCATGAAAAATGATGTCAGAAGGTAGGTAAAAAATTTTCGTGACTGTACGCAAATTTGAAGTTAGCGGAAAAAGTTTTTGCAAGAAAGGAAACATTTTTGTCAAGGTTAAGCCAAAATTTCAGGATCACCGATTTTTCCAGTAAAAAAAGTAGTCAAGTGGCGTGTTGGGCATGCACATGATAGGGTTCCGTAGCGTAAAAGCTACATTCTGGAGATTTTTCAGATGTTTTGCATCGACAGTTTGAAAGTTAGAGGGGGGGACACTCTAATAACGACTTTGAAAGCTAATATCTCGTAAGTGAAGAGTTAAAATGAAAAAGTCTCACAACGTTATTTGTTGAATTTGAGGAGACCTATCTAAGGGCACCACACTCAATGGCGCGAGCAAACAAAATTTCGAGTACACGTTTTAAAGTGCGTGAGAATTGTAAAAAAAAATTTTTTTCCGAAAATATTTTTTTTGTTTTTAGGTCGACGATCTTCATCTGTGTACCAAATTCAATCTCAATCGGTACAACTGAAAGAATGGGAGGACTGTGACATACAGACAGACAGACGGACGGACTTGGCGAAACCATAAGGGTTCCTGGATTTCTACGGAACCCTAAAACCCTCAGTGATGTCTATGACATATGAAATGTTCATCCAAACCGGTTGACCCGTTAAAGAGTTTTACAGCATTTTCTTAATTGGATCTTCAATTTGAAAATTGAAAAAAAAATTATGTGATATTTTCGATATCAATGCAATTTGGAACTCAACGTTGAAGGTTCCCGTTTGTTAGTGGCTTCCATCTTCTCTTACCAGTAAGGAATCAAAATGAAACATATCGGGTATTTCACGGTACTTATTTTAGAAAATTTATTAAAAAATTATAACTATTGCACGGATCAACCGATTTGAAAAAAAATTGAATATGTCAAAGACGTCACTGAGGTTCTTTACTGGAGAAATCAGCAAACGTGAAATTTTGACATAACCTTGAAAAAATTTTTTTTATCATTTCCAAAAAATTTTTTCGTGAACTTCAAATTTTCGTACAATCACCACATTTTTTTTCTCACTTTCTAACATCATTTTTTAGGATAAATATTTTTCTAGATTCTATTACCGGCTGCGTGACACTTAAAAAAAAATCAATGTCGATTTTTATTCCTATCTTTAGGTTATGTTCGCCGGACAGATACTCACTTTTCTTGGTGTTTTTGCCTTATAGTTTTTAACAATATATATTATTTTCAGATTTTTTTCCCCGACCTTTTTCGTGAAAATAGGAAATATGACATAAATGATTTTAAAAACTTTCAAATGAATTCAGGCAAAGCAGACGGTAAATTTGAAAATCGGAAAAAAATATGAAAATTCCTCTTTTATGGTCTAGAATCATTTGGAAGGTGGGGAGCGAGACTTTTTTTTTAAGGACCACCCTAATATACATATTGTGCATTCTGACAAATCGCTTTCGCTAAAGTTTTGTCAGTTGGAGGATAAAGTAAAAAGGTGAATCCGACAACAATTTTTTTCTTTCGAATTGCCAATTCCACCGAGGTAAACAATATCACTGGGGATAACCACATCGTCCAGCTGAACATCCATATTCACGTTTTTCACAATCCTGATAACATTATCATACGTATAATAAAAAAGAATGAACTCATTAAACAATATCGTTCGTACGTGAAATAAGTTGATGACCATAAATAAAACAATATCACCGGGCATAACGACGTCATCCGACCTAACCTCCACATTCACATACATCTCAGTTTCACGCCCGAATACAAGTATCCAGAATTATTAATACGACGTGCTTGATAAAATCGTCAGTAGATCAATCCTGCTAACTAACTAATTATTGAACGTTCAATGGAAAATGCACTCTTTAAAAAAATATCTTTCATACGTGAAATCAATTGATAAAAAATATTCACTCTGAATCACGAGAAGAAAAAAAACTTCCGTTGAAAGTTCTGTTTCGAGGTTAAAACGATCGACCAATAGCGCTGTCTCTCTCGCACTCAGCGATATCGTCCAGAGCCTTGATGCAAAGCACACGGATACGTTCTACTACACTTACACACGCGCTGTCACAGCTGACGATGCCGTGAAGTCTGCAATGCATGCAGTCGAACCCATCAAAATTGCGATTTGAGAAAAACGTTCGAAAACGTTCAAATTTCTACATTTAATATCTCCGCGAGTTCAGATCTGATCACAAATATTATGGAAGCTAAACCTTCTCTGTGACTTCCGACACCGATGTACATCAATCTGAAAGAAGAAAATCAGCCGTTTGGCCGGTAAAGCATTTCCAACAAAACACCAATTCATGTTGGTCACGACGAAACACATAACTCCCGTTTTCAGCCGGGAGTTAAAAAGGACGTCTACACGATAGCGATCGCAAATTTTGAGATATTCGTCCAAATAACTCTTTACAAATAGGCTTGCGATTAATGTTGGTTGCTGTTTCATTTGGGCCAAATCCGTCGAGAATTTCCGATCTTCTAGGATGTACAATTTTTCGAAAAATGTACGTTTCGCTCTAACTCACGGCAGCTTTCACTCATCGAACCTGAATTCATAATATTTATTACTTAATCGTGATACGTATGACATTTAGTGGAGATTGGCGTAAGGGACTCAATTTGATTTCGGGAACAAGCTGCAAGTGGAATCGTGCAAATGATTTCCTCAGAATTGAAAAAAGCTGCAAGTTGAAAATTGCAAACTGCTTCACGAGAATTGACAATATTGTGAGAATTATCCTCTACGCGGAAGCCAGAGTTGATATTGACAATTCCCACATGGAGCGCGATTCTCACATTATCTTCAATTCTGGGGGACCAATTTGCAAGTTTTACCTTGTTGATGTCTGTACAGAATTTCATCATGCCGTACAGAGACATGTAGTACAGAGTAATTAACAAGATCATTTTTAATCGCTATTTATTAATAATATTATAAATATCAATAAGTCTTCTTCCATCTCTCTAGCAGACTTTCGATTCTTTTTTTGTCGCAGTAGGTGAAAATATTTCTTTCAATCTAACAAAAATACCATTACTTATCTAAATTCTATGAATATAATTTATTAACTCGATTCGGCACAAGGTCATTTCGGGATTATTTCGCGAGGCGTTATTGATATCACGATGAGGGTGAACATGATTCAGAATAATACGGGAGATTATCTGGGCGAAGCTCGGGAATTAAACAAGTAAAGAAACGAACGGATGATTTACTTGAAGATCACGTCATTGAAATATCGAACTATTGCTGTTTTTGTTACCAAAATATAAATTCAAAACAACATCGGACGATTCTTGATTCATTTATTTCAATGCAAACAGTCGATAGTCTCGTTTGAATAATCCGATGTAGGCTCGTTTATGCATTATATAAAGCATAAAAAATCGCAATAATTCATCGACTAGTAATCAAGTATAATGTTCGAAGGACATGCGCACCCGGCCGACGGATAATTCCGTAAATTTGGACCGCCGTCTTTAATTTTCTTTGGAGCCGTGATAAATCGCACGATCCGTTTGTAAGCTGCATGCGGAAAACTTGCTGGAAAAATTTGATAATTAAACGATAGATCAATAGCGTTAAGAAGAAAAACATTGGAAAAGTTCTTCGAAAAAGCAGTGCTTGCTTGAAAACCTTTGGGGTAGGTGTAACCCATGTGTACTTTTTTAGGTCTAATAACTCATGATCTTGTCTATAGTCTTCTGTCCGATAGGCAATAAGCACTTGCGTTGCGATATGGACATAATTAAATCATTGAATACATTGTGTATTTTTTAAAATAAAAGAATGAATGACTGAAATAAATAAATAAATAAATTAATGCATAATTCGAATGACTGTGGATTGTTTTTATTCGTAGAGCAAAAAGCGGGCACCAAGCCTCACGAACAATTTGAAAAAGAAGTATAATTCAACGCAGCAGAATTGCGATCATTCATAGGAGCGTCACTTTCTCCGTCAGCACTCTCGGCGTAGTGGTATAGAAGCGTTATTCAAAGTCGAATATTTGAGGAATGTCTGAGACCAAAAGCATTAGACGAGCCCCGACCCCGGCGTCTCTCGACGTCGAAACTGATCAAATATAGATCTCTTGAAATGTTTGCGCAATCGTCGGGTCACATGTCCATCAATACTTAATGAACCACATGCCTCTCGCGACTACTGCGGTAAAAGTGATAGGACCTGTAAACTTGTTGCAGACAATAATTCAACTTGTGCTAATGAAATATGTATATTATCAATTAATTTATATTTGATGAAATGAAACATTTCAAGAAAATTTATATTTCCGTTAGTTCTGAAAATTTGTAAATCAATTTATTATTATTACTTGAATTTATGAAAATACTAAAGTTTCATTCTTTTGATTTATTGTTCATAGTTTTACTTCAATTTTCAAACCTTTCATTATTCTCCCTATTTGTGTCATTTCAATGTATTGCAATGTTACCATATTCGAAATTTATCATCCATAGATCGAATTCGATTATGAAAATTTTGAATACATTGTTATCTTTTCTATTTATTAAAATAACTAATTTGAATATTCTTAATTTGTTACTTATGGTTCTAGTTTGCTTTAAAAGAATTGGATTTCTCATTTCATTATTATTATTTCAATTTACCAAAATAATAAGTTTCCATTTATCAAATTTATCGTTTAGATTTTTATTGCAATTTTCTGTGAATGTAAATTTTCAATGAAAAAAATCTGACTCCAACGTTCATCATTAACCGTTATCATTACGTAGGCTAAGGTCTGATTACGTACAATCGTATGAACAATTTCGACCGTTCCTCGTCGGTGTTACTGGTCATCAGCCATAGAGCCCAATATATAAGAGCCATACCAACAAATATTGGTACAAGTTATATCGGGTGGTCTGAATCTCAGAAAATCAATTATGCCATTCGAAAAACCTAGTCACAAACATAAGTCGGGAGACGTTTTCTTTCGTATCGTCGAACATCTAAATCCAGATCGTCTTCATGTTCAATTATCTAATGGCGTCTTCTTTGCACTGTCAAACATCTATATCCTATATCATATTTATGGTTAATGAATGACGTCTCCCGACTGAATTGAGGGCAGTGAGAAAGTTACCACGATTAAAAAAATTGAACTCATACAGACGAACGATCGTAATTCAAACTACGAATAAACTAAGATGACTTCTTGAATTATTTCATCCTTTTTGAATTTATTTATTTATTTCATTCTTTTAATTTCAGTAGTTTGTTTTTTCAATTTTAAATTTATTAATTTGTTGTATTCTTTTTAGATTCATGAATTTTATTCATGCTTTCTATCAGATTACTTTTTTTTCGTTCTAATTTTTTTTGTGTTCGATTTTTACTCCAGCCGGGAATTTTTTAAAATTTTTTAATTTTATTTTATTTCATACTTTTTGAAGATAATTTGATATAATTTTCTCCACGTCCGCCAATGATTGGAATCATTGAGCTCGAACAAGACGTCCACGTCACAAAACAATTTTTCCTACTAGTGTCATAATGTACTATTGTTTATCGATTCAATATCGTAAAACGTGACCACTGTATAGAAATTTGATGAGACAAGACTTTGAAAGTATCGACTAGCTGCGGCACATGCTGGTTGTCCTTGGGCGCAGTTGAGTACAGTCTCAGCGAAATGTCAGCGCATCATGTGATTGTTCAGCGCGGCTCCATGTAGCCATGACAAATTGTCAGCCCATCGTGGAGTCTTGAGGGCGGCTTAATACAGCCTTGACCAAATCTCAGTGCATTATGGAGATTTTAAGCGCGGCTCTATGTAGCCTAGACCAAATGTCTGCGCATTGTACAGTTTTCAAGCGCGGCTCGACGTAGCCTTGACCAGATGTCAGCGCATTCCGCTCGTCCTTCCCAGTCATTATAGGTTTTGAATATGTCTTAAGCGAGTGAACATTGAATAAATGCTGCTTCGAAAAGGGCCTGACTCATATAGGAAAAACAATGAAAACAAATATACATATTGTGCATTCTGACAAATCGCTGTGTCTAAAGTTTTGTCGGTTGGAGGATAAAGTAAAAAATTGAATCCGACAACAATTTTTTTCTTTCGAATTGCCAATTCCACCGAGGTAAACAATATCACTGGGCATAACCACATCGTCCAGCTGAACATCAATATTCACGTTTTTCACAATCCTGATAACATTATCATACGTTGAATAAAAAAGAATGAACTCATTAAACAATATCGTTCGTACGTGACATCAGTTGATGACCATAAATAAAACAATATCACCGGGCATAACCACGTCATCCGACCTAACCTCCACATTCACATACATCTCAATTTCACGCCCGAATACAAGTATCCAGAATTATTAATTCGACGTGCTTGATAAAATCGTCAGTAGATCAATCCTGCTGACTAACTAATTATTGAACGTTAAATGGAAAATGCACTCTTTAAAAAAAATATCGTTTGTACATGAAATCAATTAATAAAGAATTTTCACTCTGAATCACTCGAGAAAAAAAAAAAAACTTCCGTTGAAAGTTCTGTTTCGAGGTTAAAACGATCGACCAATCGCGCTGTCTCTCTCGCACTCAGCGATATCGTCCAGAGCCTTGATGCAAAGCACACGGATACGTTCCACTACACTTACACACGCGCTGTCACAGCAGATGATGCCGTGAAGTCTGCGATTCATGCAGTCGAACCCATCAAAATTGCGATTTGAGAAAAACGTTCGAAACCGTTCAAATTTCTACTTTTAATATCTCCGCTAGTTGAGATCTGATCGTAAATATTATGAAAGCTAAACCCTCTCTGTGACTTCCGACACCGATGTACATCAATTTGTAAGAAGAAAATCAGCCGTTTGGCCGGTAAAGCATTTCCAACGAAACACCAATTCACGTTGCTCACGACGAAACACATAACTCCCGTTTTCAGCCGGGAGTTAAAAATCGATTCCGCCTCATCGGAATCAATGTATATGGGGGAAGCCACGCCAACTCAGCCAGCTGACAACCTTCTATCCTCCGATCAGGTCGATAATTTTTTTTAATTATCTTTAGGGTCCTAGACTTTATTAATTTTTTTTCAGATTTTTTAGACCCCCCTTCCGATATACAGAAATCGGGCAACCCACGCTATTTCAGATGGCTGATTCCCCGATGCGGTCGATGATTTTTTTTAAGTATCTTACGGATCCTACGACCTCACTAATTTTTTTAAAGATTTTTTTGACCGCCCCTTCCCCTCACCCCACCCCGCCCAATTTTGCTTCCTCATAAAGGAAGCTTTGTGACGGTCCGAAATTTTTTTTTCGAGATTTTGGTGTCAATAGGTTCAGAATGTCCTAAATCATCCAGAAAACACATTCGGAAAAAATGTCCGGATGTATGTGCGTGTGTGTGTGTGTGTGTGTGTGTGTGTATGTATGTAACCACCCTCTAAAATTCAAACGTTTATAACTCGAGAACGGTTCAAGCAACCGTACTCAAATTTTGCACACATGTGATGCCTTCTAATATCTATGTAATCTGTAAATTTCGCAATTATCGACGCACTCGTTCGGCTTCGACAGCGTTTTGAATTTTTCAAAAAATGTCTGTAGCCACGCTAGCGTCCGCAATTTTTGACATTTTCGGCTAAATAGTTTTTGACATATAGAATTGAGTACAAGAACGGTCGGTATTGCATTTGAGCCGAATCCATTAATAACTTTAGATTTTATGATTTTTGGAGTTTTTCAAAAAATCAACTTTTTTGCTCTACTTGTCGTTAACTTCAACCAATCGAACCATAATTCTCTGCAAGTACAGGATGTCATTGTGCTATAATACATATCAAATTTGGCCGAGATCGGACGAACGGATCAAGATCTAGAGCAATTCGAAATTTCTAAGTTCCAACCCCTGCAAATTAAAACTAGCTGCAAGTAGAAACTTGCAAAGTGCTTCCTCCGTAATCCTCCGCACTTGAGCCAATGGACGAAATCCTTTATGAGGAAGCCAGAATTAATAAAGAAAAAAGGTACTCATGATCCTCATAAAGGACTTCGTCCATTGGCTCAAGTG
>CAXAQZ010000994.1:40478-93977 GCA_963971145.1 Sussaba pulchella | reverse complement strand
TAAGTCCTACTATGGCATAATAAACATCATCATCATCATCGTCATCATCATCATCATCATCGCCATCATCCTAGCCTAGCACTTACGGGCTTTTCGACAGAAGGGCACCGGATGGCTGGGCAAGAGAGCGCCCGGCTGTCGGTAAAGTAGAACAATCATCATTCAACGTTTGATGGGTAAAGTAGAACGCTCATCGTTCAAACGTTCAACGTTGGATCTGTACAGTAGACTGCCCATCGGTCCTCGTTCAACGTTCGATTGGTAAAGATTGCTCTGAAATCCACTGTTGGCAAAAGAGAAATCAGCCCTGCAGTTACTGACTCACTCTGCCGGTAAGGCTGATCCCTGTGGTAAGTGAGTTGGAACCAGCTGATTTTTCGGATAATTTTCAAAATCACAGCTGTCGGTAAAAGATGGCTCCGAAGCCCCCCTTCCCCCTTCTAACATCGTCGCACAGTGGGCTGGCCTGGCCAAAACCCCGAAATCGTAAACCTTAAATTTGAGTTTTCTTTAATTGGGCCTCATAGACGACTGGCTCGTACGTTTTCATGTACAAGGAAAGCTCGATACGCGTAATGGTTTTCGCTAGAGAGCGGCTTAAAGTCGACCTTTGACGCGTCAATACACGCTGAGCGATCGAGCGAAAATAAATACGCGTGGTGTTAGTGAGGGGTGTTTGCAACCAGTCCATCCGTTCTTAAAAAAAAATGGCGGAAAATGTTTGCAAAGGTACGTTTTTTGATATTGTATAGAGAAATTCTTTGTTATTGCTTATTGAAATGGTGAAAAATTACGATAATTATGTGAAATTTCAACTCCTCAAAGTTTTGAATAATTTATGAAAAAGCTTAAAAATAGTTATGATCCAAGCATATTTAGCATATTCTACCTATATACATTTTTACTGTCCAGGTCTGAATGGATCAAACTACGTTAAAACATTCTGCCTTCAGCTGCCTTTCCGCTTTTGACACGTGAAAGAAAAGTGACAATATACGTTTTTCACATGACAGTGATTTTTTATATGCCGTTGTGAAAACAATCATACCCGTATTTAGCATCATATTATAATTGAACTATTGCAATAGCTCGATATGATTTATGATAGAATAATAATGTTTGTTGCAGAAATAGATATTGAGCAATTGGAGCTAAAAAATCAAGCCATTTTCGACTCGCTCAGCACAAAGCTGGGTTTTTGTGTAACTCCGCAAATAAATATTTTAGAAAAAGAGTGGAAAGAAAGATTCAACACCGTTTCCATTCATCCAGACGCTAAAAAAATTTTGCAAAACTGCTTGTACGGAATAAAATCAAAATAGCATCGAGCTTCCATTCAAATTAGCTTTAAATTCGTAATTAGCGATCCCAAAAACGCGTCTACACCTAGTTTCATGCAAATCTCTTGAGTACTTTGAAAAAATGTCCGTTATTTTGTATCCGCCATTTTGTTTTTGGGAAATCTGACACCAAATTCGTAACTAGCGACCCCAAAAACCCGTCTACACCGAGTTTCAAGCAAATCCCATCAGTACTTTAAAAAAATGTCTGCCATTTTGTATCCGCCATTTTGTTTTTAGAAAATCTGACTTCAAATTCGTAATTAGCGACCCCGCAAACCCGTCTACACCGAGTTTCATGCAAATCCAATAAGTACTTCGGAAAAATGTCCGCCATTTTATATCCGCCATTTTGTTTTTGGAAAATCTGACTCTGAATTCGTGATCAGCGACCCCGAAAACCCCCAAGTGAAATAGTTCATCGAAAAAAAATGGATCCTTCAGGTTTTGGCCAGGATTTTTGCGATTCAGCCCACTGTGCGTCGGTAAAAAAGGGATCCACCGTCGGTAAAAGACGTATCAGCCTCAGCCTCACCGTTGGTAAGAGAGGGATCAGCCTCAACCCACCGTTGGTCAAAGAGAAATCAACCCTACCGACCGTCTCAAGGCAGGTACCCGTGGTAAGTGGTCCAGAACCTGCCTTACTTTACTACTTACCGGTTCTATTCCACAGTCTTACCGAATACGACTCACATTTCTCTACTCACCACCACGGTCCACGGGACCCGTGATTTTTTTTAGAATTTAAAATTTCAACAAACTCTACTATTCAATGTACTGAAATCATTAAAAAATTAACATTTTTAATTGTGTCCAAGTACGCCTTTCCTTACTTGGGGTTAGTTTTTAATTTTTTAAAGGGATGTAGGGGGATCCGAAAATGCTGACAAAAATCGGGGGTACTTCTGGGGTGAAACTAAATTCAAAAAAAAATCGAGAGCGGAATCAGCAAAGATCAGGTTTTGACCGTCCGATTTATTTTCTTCTAAAATATAGTTGCAATACAGAGCCCACGCTGGAATTTTGGCAAAATTTATTTTTCGACCTACCGATAACACACAAAAAAAATCAAAGGTATTAATTATGTCCAAGTACGCCTTTCTTCATTTGGGGGTGGTTTTGAATATTTTTAAGGGTTGCACGGGGATTCGAAAGTTCTGAAAAAAATCGGGGGCACTTCGGGGGTTAAATGGAAGTCAACAAAAAATCAGGAACTAAATCGGCAGGGGTCAGGGTTTTGACCGTCTGAGTTGACGTGGAATGCCTCATATATTTTTTCAGAAAAATCGATTATTATCGAAAAACATACGCTCCCAAATTGTTTCTCTCAAACTTTGGTTACGTAGATGGAACTCTACTGAACTTGTTCGAGAGCTACGCTCTATAATCACTCGTTCTAAAAATTCAATGATTAAATTAATAATTTTCTGTCCTAACATAATATTTTTTTCTTATTGTTTTAAACATCAATCACAATCTGAGAACTGGGAAAAGGTAAAGCATGTACAGATCGTTTTTAGTTATTTAGTTTTCCACACTCGGTGCGTTACGAAGTCCGCGGCGTGCGAATATATTTTGCATTGTAGAATCCCAACCAGTTCTGGGATAATGCAGTGGTATTTTTGGGTCTTCAGTACAGCTTTCACTTGCTTGAATCGCGATTCAAACATTGCTTTTTGCGAATTGTAATCATCAGTAGATGAATAGAGAACGGTGATAGCAGGAACATTCGCGGGTTGAGCTGCCCATTCGTGAAGATCTTGAGGAGTCAAAATCTGCCGATCGCTATCGTCACACCCTCAAGCTCGTTGCTCCGTCGTTCGTTCTAATACAATGCACTCCAGAAACCACCAAGACAATTCAAAGGAAGCGTATGGCTTCTCAACTCGGCTTACCAAGCTAGTGTGAATAAATCGAAACACGCTGAGAACGACGGTAGTATTTTGGCATGGGAAGGGGAATATGTTGACAAACAGAAGGAAGTGAAAGACATTAGAAGCAATGGTTACATTGGGCGGCTTACGATACTTTGTATCACATTTTTCATGTTGGACGACGAACTTCACTTTGTATCGCAAGGTAAACTTTGGATACCTTACCGATAATTTATGATTAAGCTCAAAAAAATTATTATTTTTATCGACGTTTATTACCTAAAAAATGTTTAAAAAAATTTAGCAGAGAATAGTTTTTAATAATAATCGATTTTTCTGAAAAAAAAAAAAAATATTATTAATGAAATAAAGCATAGCTCTGAAACAACTAATCGAGCCATCATGAAAAAATACGTGTCTATTGTGCACATTTCGGAGTATTTGCTGAAATTTTTTGAGATAAATCGAAAATGACATACCGACCAAAAAAAATTATTTTCGCATATTTTTTATGAAAATGGTCATTTTTCAGACTCGAAAAATTCAGAAAATTTTTTTTTCACGAAGCTTATTTAAGTATGCAACTTTTTTGTCTAAGACAATTTTCTGCTTAATCGTACGCTTTCAAGATATATGTTGACACTTGTCGTGTCTGGCGATCTTAAAATTAATTAAGGATTGCCTGGTTGAAATTATTGTTAAAGCGTTGCGAATTGTGTACGAAATATTATTTTATTAATAAGTAAAAATGTAGAAAGATATAACGATGTTGTTTCTCGGGCGTGTGAGACGAGACTGAAGCGCAGTGGTGCGCCGTTTGAGAGCGTAAGAGGGGGGATAGAACAGTCGAGAAGCGTTCTCTCGGCGCTTCGACGGTGGACGGCGAAGCCGCTAAAGAGCGCTAGATGGCGCGACGTGTGTTGGATCCTCAACATACTCCCCGCCTTGAACTATCTGTTCAATACGAGAGGGTTCGGTGTCGTCAATTGGAAGTGGCGAAATTTTCTTCACTCCGCGTAGGAAGTCACCCGCAGCTGTCTTGACCTTGACAACTCGGGGCACTCCGTCGTTGCCAAGTTGAGTGCTGATGACTCGTCCAAGCTTCCATCGCATCGGTGGCAATTGGTCGTCCCGCAGGACCACGAGCGTACCCGGTTTAATTTTGGGTTGCACCGTATTAAGGTGCCACTTTGCTCGGACATTCATTTCGTTTAGGTATTCCTTATACCAACGACTCCAAAATCGTTGTTTGACTTTCTGAATATGTTGCCATGAATTCAGTCGATTGATAGGTGTGTCAGTATAATCACGTTCAGGTACAGTCATTAGCGAATCGCCTATGAGGAAGTGACCAGGAGTTAGAGGATGGAGGTCATTGGGCTCAGACGACATGGGGGTAAGCGGACGAGAGTTTAATATGGCTTCGATTTCGGTAACGTAAGTATATAATTCTTCGTACGTAAACAAAGTATCGGAAATTGTTCGGAGCAGGTGATGTTTGCACGATTTCACCGCGGATTCCCAAAGCCCACCAAAATGCGGGGTTCTAGGAGGTGAGAATCGCCATTCAACCCCATGATCAGCCAGGAATCTTTGGGTCTGCTCGTTATGTGTCGTAGAATTGATTAACTCGTGCAGTTCTCTCAATTCATTGTTTGCTCCTACGAAATTCGTTGCATTATCGGAATGGATGACTCGCGCCTTTCCTCTCCTAGCGAAAAATCGTCGTAAACATGCTATGAACGCGTTCGTTGTGAGGTCACCAACGACGTCGATGTGTACCGCCTTAACCGAGAAGCAGACGAATATTGCTATCCACACCTTAACCTTATTTCTATTGCGTAAACGTTTTTCCTTTACGAAAAATGGACCGCAGTAATCCACGCCAACGTTCTCGAAAGGCCTAGCGGCAGTAACCCTCAAAGTCGGTAAATTGCCCATTTGATACTGCATTTCCGGTGGTCTAGCACGAAAACATTTTACGCAGCCGCGGACAATCCTGCCGACATTATTTTTTGCATCGATTGGCCAAAAACGCTCCCTGACGCCGTACAGAGTTCCGTTGATTCCGGCGTGTTTGTGCTCCTCGTGAACATGTCGAATGATTAAGTCGGTGACGTGATTTTTTCGCGGTAACAGGATCGGATGTTTTACGTTGTAATCTGCGTTCGAATTTTGAATTCTACCACCCACACGGACTAGCCCGTGCGCGTCGATGAAAGTATTGAGAGACGAAATTTTGCTTTGTTTATCCAACGCTTCGCCACGTTGCATTCGGATAATCTCGTGATGAAAATGCTCGTCCTGTATAGTCTTGAGAATTATGACTTCGGCTTCGTTGATTTCCTTTGAAGTGAGCTGTCCATGACGTTTGTCCTTCCTAGACGCGTTGTGAACGAAGCGTAAACAGTATGCCGTGATTCTTTTTACCTTGTGATACGATGAAAATCTTGAAAATAAATGCTGGCTTGTCGAAACAGATAGCACATTGATAGGGCGTTGCTCTGTAATTTCGATTGACGTTAACGGGTTATTCGGCCAATGGCTGTCGTCTTCGCTCAACCATGGCGGTCCCTGTTTCCATACCGTATTTTTTACGAATTCCGTAGGAGTTTGTCCTCTCGAAACGAAGTCAGCGGGGTTGTCATTCGTTGAAACGTGCTTCCAATCCTCGGGATGAGTTGACTGTTGAATTTCAGCAACCCTGTTTGCTACGAAGACGCTCAAACGATGTGGCGATGTGCGTATCCAGTGCAGCGTTATCATTGAATCTGACCAGAAACGAATCGCGTCGAATTCGATTTTTAACGAGTCCATGACCGAGAGATAAAGTTTCGTGAGCAGCAACGCGGCGCACAATTCAAGGCGAGGCAAGCTCGTTGTTTTCAAGGTGGCAACTCGAGATTTCGCTGCTACCAGTCTACATTCGTGGGTCTCGTTTTCCATCGTGGTTCGTACGTAAATGCAAGCGCCATATGCTTTCTGACTCGCATCCGCGAATCCGTGCAATTCGATTCTTGCTGGGTTTGCGATGACGATTTGTCGTGGCACGCTCCATGTGTTTAGACAGGACAGCTGTTCCCGCCAATTCTGCCACTCCGTGTTGAATTGTACCGAGACTGATTCATCCCAGTCAATCTTGTCTGCCCAGAGCCGTTGCATCATTATTTTTGCCGCGATGAGAATCGGACCCAATAAACCGAGGGGATCAAATAGCTGAGCTATTTGCGACAATACGTCTCTCTTGGTGACGCGTGCTTGTTGCGTGTTTACGTGGACCGAGTATCCAATGGTATCGTAGGTGGGGTTCCAATGTACACCTAGTGTTTTTGTAGTTGTGCGCGTCTCGAGGCGAATGATTTGTTGCTCTGAACAGTCAGGTATGCCTTCCAAAATCTCAGGCCGATTGGACGACCATTTTCGTAAATGGAATCCTCCGCGATTCATAAGCGCAATTAACTCGTCGCGAAGAAGTACGGCGTTTTGAACGTTGGTCGCTCCGGATAATAAGTCGTCGACATAAAAATCGCGTTGCGTCACCCTTGAAGCAGCTGGAAATGTATGGGATTCGTCCTGGGCCAGCTGATGCAAGCAACGTATTGCGAGGAATGAAGCCGACGACGTACCATACGTGACGGTGTTCAACACGAAAGTTTTCAACTTCTCATGTTCGTTTTCTCTCCATAGGATTTTTTGGTAAATTCGATCGTCGGGGTGTACCAAAATCTGGCGGTACATTTTTTCAGCATCCGCGGTTAATACGACCGAATGGCTTCTGAAGCGAGTTATCAGCGAGAAAATATTATCTTGAATGGTGGGACCCACGAGCAAAGTATCATTCAAAGAAATACCAGAGGCAGTGCGCGCTGAACCGTCGAAGACGACTCTTGTTTTTGTAGTTAAACTCGATTCTTTTACTACGGCGTGGTGAGGTAAGTAATAACCGCTCTCGCTCGAAATGTCATCGTCGATCTCGCTCATGTGGCCTAATTCGCGATATTCTCTCATAAAATCGACGTATTGGGTTTTGAGAGCTGGGTCTTTCTTGAATTTTCTCTCAAGCATGAGGAATCGTTTGTGAGCCGCATTGTAGGACGCTCCGAGTTCCTCCTTTTTTTCGTTAAAAGGTAAGTTGACGCAATATCGCCCGTTCTCGTGTCGGACGGTATTATCACGAAAATGTTTCTCGCATGTTTCCTCCTCTTTAGAGAGGTGTTTTTGAAAAATGGGTTCTTCAATTTCCCAGAATTTTTCAATTTGTCGTTCGAGTGTGCCTTGCGCAAAGCAGCACGTCGTTGTACGTTGCTGTTTTTTATCGTCGTGTATTTTTCCCGAAATAACCCATCCTAGTTTGGTCTTCTGGAGAAGTCCAGTACCCTTTTGCAACGTGATTTGACCTACACACAGTAAGTTATAGAAAATTTCGGCCCCGATCAGTGCCTGTACCTCCGAAGGTTTGAAAAACTCGGGGTCAGCTAGCTTTATGTTACGCGGAATTTCGAGGGATGATTTGTCAATTTGATACGACGGTAGCTGTTCAGCAATTTTCGGAATTATCAAAAATGATAGCGTGCTTTCGTAATCGTTTAATCGCGATTTCAGAGTCGCGTTGACGGAATGATGCGCTCGTGTTTTCACCTCATTGAGACATCCAACTGGCACATCGACTCTTTTCCGGTCGAGCTTCAATTGCGATGCGAGGTTCTCGGTCATAAAATTTGACTGCGAGCCGTTGTCGAGAATGATTTTACATCGATGTGAACGCCCAGTTTTATCGCGAATATCTACGAGCGCAGTCGACAGTAATACTTGAGAATAAACGAATGTTTGTAAATTGGTGGTCGCCTTAGCGGGTGCCCTCGTGTTTTCTGTTGTTTCTTCGTTCGGATGCAACAGTGTGTTGTGACGTCGGTGACATTTTCGACAATCGCCTGATTTGCACTCGCTGACGAGGTGATTTGCCCTGAGACAGTTGTAACAAAGCCCTGCCTTTTTTACACTTTGATTTCGATCGCGTATGGATAATTTTAGAAATTCTTCGCACGCTTGAATGTGATGGTCTGATTTGCAAATCGGACATGACGGTTTCGATTCAGTCCCAATGAACGATTGATTGCGTACTTTATTATTGTGAGACTGATCGCGCGCGGAGTTCTTTGAATTCGACTGATTTTGAAGCCCCATTTTTGTTATGGACGACGCTTCCGGTTGCATGTTTTCGAGCATAAGGCAACGCTCGCGCAAGAATTTAGAGAGCTGTTCGAATGTGGGCATTTCAGCGCCTGTATGCGATTTTTCCCACTCCCTACGCGTCTCTTTGTCGAGTTTCGTCGTTACGAGATGAACCAGCGGTGTATCCCATTGGTTAGTCGGCTGATCGAGCGCTGCGAGCGCGCGGAGATGTCTCAACACGTTGTCGAGCAATGCGCGCAAGTCTGATTGTGGATCTTTACCGACCGTCGGTATTTCGAATAATAGTCGCATGTGATTTTGTATTATAATTCGTTTATTGTCGTACCGTTCCTTTAATAAATCCCACGCGACTTGAAAGTTTTCGGCAGACGTTTCGAGTGAGAGAATAACACGCGCGGCTTGATCCTTAAGACACGAGCGAAGGTAATATAATTTCTGAATATTTGCAATTCTGTCATTATTTATAACGACAGATTCGAAAGAGTCACGAAATCCGAGCCACTTGTCGTAGCCACCCGAGAATTGCGGAAGCTCGAGCGTTGGTAATTTAATGTGATTCATTATATCTAACATTCCGAGTTGATTTTGTATACCGACCGCCGGGTTTGCAGCGCCACCCGGTGCGTTGCGTTGCGCAGCGTTGTGTTGAACGCGTACCGGGTCGGGCTCAGCCATTTTGATGAGCGCGCGCGCGCGTGCGAGACTTTGATAATACGAATTTTCAAAACTCGTACGTTCCTCAGACACCGCTTCACTGTCATCTAACATTTCTATTTCCGATTGCACTGTATCAAATTGTTGCCACGCCCATTCAATTTTCTCGATTCGTAATTTGAGTTGAATTAAATCTTCCGCTGGGCGAAAGGTTTGCAAAAAGCTGTTAAATTTCGTAATCTGTCCCTTTATTATGCCTCGCCGTTTCGTAGAAGCTGCTAAAACCTCCGCGCATGTCGCCATTGTGGAAAGGAAGGGAAGGAAAACTGGACAGAAGACGATTCGAATGACTTACCCGTTGTACTGACTAAATGTGGGCCTTTGTTGATCCGTATTCTCGTGGCGTCGCTATGATCCCTTCTTGCGAAGCAGATCCCGTAGTTGATTTGACCCTTTGAAGGTCCCGCTGCGTATATCGAGCTGGCGTCGTAGCAGTTGTATCTGTGTATCTCGAGATCCTTTGTCTATCGTTGTGCGTATCAAGATGGCGTCGCTTCGTACGCGCGTATCTTGCCCGTTGAACATTCGCGTATGCCACGTTTTGTATGCGGCACCGAATGCGTATGTATTTCGTAGCGGTCTCGTCTCACGTTCTTTATTGTTCGACCGAATTTTCACGTGATCACTTTTCCGAAGATGTCCGTGATACGTAATTCGTCGCCAAGTCAGCACTTGCACTGCTCTTGCCCCTTCGCGCGATTTTATTTCACCTTTTATCGCACGAAAAATCCGGCTCGAAGGACCAAATGTTGACACTTGTCGTGTCTGGCGATCTTAAAATTAATTAAGGATTGCCTGGTTGAAATTATTGTTAAAGCGTTGCGAATTGTGTACGAAATATTATTTTATTAATAAGTAAAAATGTAGAAAGATATAACGATGTTGTTTCTCGGGCGTGTGAGACGAGACTGAAGCGCAGTGGTGCGCCGTTTGAGAGCGTAAGAGGGGGGATAGAACAGTCGAGAAGCGTTCTCTCGGCGCTTCGACGGTGGACGGCGAAGCCGCTAAAGAGCGCTAGATGGCGCGACGTGTGTTGGATCCTCAACAATATACTTACTAACTTACGTACTTAGAAAATTTCGAAATTTTGAAAAACTCAAAAAAATGCGATCTAAAAATTTTGAAAAAACGTACACTACTCTCTTTCATATAATTAAACAATGTGACGGAATTTCAATCTTTTTGAGAGCGGACAACTTTTTGACCGTTCGAAACCGCATGGAATGCCTCATATAGATGGTAATATATCAAGATCGGAATGTTTATCTGCAAGGATAATCAGTCTAATGACTGGAAGTTCTATTTATTGAAAAGGTTCAGCCCTTGGTATTGTAGGGAATGCCGAAATAGAATCAAAGACTCATAGATTTCATCGTTTTCTTTGAAAGAATTTACTTTTGATGCAAGTTACATCTTTGCTATTCATTTTTTTTTGGTATAAAAAATAATGTTGTAGCAATTCGCTGAACACACTCGAAATTCTCTCAATTCTCAATTCTCAATCCTCAATTTTTAATCCTCAATTCTGAATTCTTAATTCTCTCAATTCTTAATTCTCAATTCTCTCAATTGTCAATTCTCTCAATCCTCAATCCTCTCAATTCTCAATTCTCTTAATTCTCAATTCTCAATTCTCAATCCTCTCAATTCTCTCAATCCTCAATCCTCTCAATTCTCACTTCTCTCAACTCTCAATTCTCAATTCTCAATCCTCTCAATTCTCAATTCTTAATTCTCAATTCTCAATTCTCAATTCTCAATTCTCAATTCTTAATTCTTAATTCTCAATTCTCAATATCGACCTCGGGGATCGGGGAGAATAAGAATAAAATATCAATTCCGATACTTCCGGGATTTTGATTCGGGTATCGGGTATCGGGGATCCGGGGATCAGGGATCCGGGCTCTCAATTCTCAATTCTCAACTCCCAATTCTCAATTCTCCCAATTCTCAATTCTCAATATCGACCTCGGGGATCGAGGATCGGCGGGGATCCGGGGATCGATCGCGCCGGCACTGCTGTCGGTGGTATAAAAGAATTCTATTCTGATCCTGATGAACTTGAGTGAAGAAATAGACAATTAGAAAAAAACGTCACTATTTAATGATATCAAGTAAGACAGAGACTGTTATAAACATTTGAGTATTCGTTGCTAAGGTGTAACATAAGAATTAATAGAAACATCTGCAGAATAACCACCCCATCTCGAACATGTACAGTGATATTCAATACTTCCCCTACTGTTTGCTGTGGTTATATTTGAAAAAGTAATGCTTCTGGAAAAACTATCTCGTGGTCATGGCTTCGTAAGAACATCTGCGAGTCGATCTTTTGTTCTCACGTAGTCTATTGTGATCATGCTGGACTCGTATACTTCTCTGATGTAATGAAGTTTTACGGCGATATGTTTGTTTCTATGATGCATTTTAGGATTTTCAATGAAACGAATAGAGCTCTGATATCGATCATTATTGGTTTACTTTTCATTTGAGATTCACCTATCTCGTCGAGTAGCTGACGTAACCATACAGCTTCTCTTACACTTTTGCATGCCGCAGTGTATTCAGCTTCAGTTGTGGATAATGCTACAACCTTTTGACGTTGACTTCGCCAAGTAATTGGCCCTCCACCAAGCGTGAATACATATCCTGTAGTCGATTTTCGCGTCTCATTATCACGGGCAAAGTCTGCATCGGTGTATCCTCTTAAATCCTCATTGACTGAACCATATTCGATTTCAAGATTTGGTTTGCCTTTCAGATATCTGAAGATGCGCTTTACTGCCAATACATGACTCTGATTATGCTTATTCAGGAAACGACCAACTTCCCCCACTGAATAAGCAATATCAGGTCTATATATTACTGCTGTGAACATCAATGAACCTACAGCTTGCTGATAAGGAAACTGCGTCTCTTCTTCGTCAGATTTTTTAAGAACCGTGTTAGGATCAGCCGGTATTGGAGTTGGTTTTGCGTCCGCGATTTTGAATTTTTTAATCACTTTTTCGATGTAGGCTCTTGTCCAATGAATATCTTCTTATTCAAACGATCTCGTTTCATTTCGATACCAACATAGTAGTCAGCATTTCCTCGTGTTATCTGAAAATTCGTTTTTAACAAGCTCATACATCTTTCGAGAGCCGGGACACTTGACGAAACAAGTAAACCATCGTCAACATATAAAAGAAGAATAATTTTGCTCTTTTCGATTTCACTATGATATACGCATGGGTCAGCTTTACATGGTCTCAAATTACACATTTTTAGGAAATTAGTAAACTTTGAATTCCATACACGCGAAGCTTGCTTGAGTCCATAATGACTTTCATTCAGGCGACAAACACAACCCTGTTCTTTAACTTTCAATCCCTTCGGAATCTCCATGTAAGTCTCTTCTTTTAAATCTCCATTAAGAAATGCCGTTTTGATATCGAACTGTGCCAGCTCCATGTCGTTGGTCGCAGCTACAGCAAGTATTGCTCGAACGGAATCGTATCGAACAACTGGAGAAATAGTTTCTTTGTAATCGATACCTTCCATTTGTTTCAAGTTTGTTTACTTCCAGGAATAGACTTGTAAGATATTTTTATTAATTTTAAATGATATTATTTATTTTGTATGACACTTTTGATTTTATAGGGAAGTTTTATTTTGTGCAATGATTTTTAATTTGTATGCCGCTTTCATATCTCCTTCATTCCTTTAATCATTCATTTAACAACAAAAGAAAAATATACAAATATACAAACCATAACCCACTCCGCTATTCACTCATTCATACACACACAAATTAGTCGGGAATATATATAATAAAATAATAAATCTTGTTTTCTTTTAAAACTTATCTGGAGTATCGCTGTTTTCGCAATATTCGATGGCTCAATTTCTCTCTGGGGTTGATTACTCGGTCTGGATGTTGATGGAAGCTCCGAAAATTGATTTTCGGCCACGTGGAGATGTTGAAAATCGTGGTTGTTAGGGCTGGAGTCCACAAGTTATCATCCGATTCACGTCCGCAGTCATCGGCGCTCCCAGAGAGAAAAAGATCGAGCAATCGATGAGTCTCGGTACCTGGGCCTCGCACTTAGTTGGGAGGGGCAGATGCGCCATGCGCATTACGATAATCAGGTACCTTACGCGATATATTGCCTGATACTCCGATAGACGGCACTTGCGCACAAGGCGGGACTTACGAATTCTGAAATTGCGCATACAGCGAGATTCGTAGCTTACAACATCCCCCTTTTTCTGTGGAGTGCGTGAGATACATAAATATTAATATCCGTACGCTGCAGAAAACTCATAAACTCATACTCATCACTTGGAGCTTTTACACTCTTTCATCACCGACCCCGTAAATACATTTTTCACCGACAAATTTCGATAAGTTTTTCATTCACTCCGCATAGCCACTCTCATACCTTGTTTTGGCGAATCCTACATCTCGCGCGTCGTAATTGAAATTTAACAATCGTTGTCCATTCTCTTTTTACACAGTAATCTTACATCTTATATTACGATATACATAGTTCATTAGGTTACGAGCAGCAGAATTCTCACGAAGTTCAGTTCGGGATCCCTTTTTATTTGTATTTTTATTTTTTATTTTTATTTTTATTTTTATTTTTATTTTTATTTTTATTTTTATTTTTATTTTTATTTTTATTTTTATTTTTATTTTTATTTTTATTTTTATTTTTATTTTTATTTTTATTTTTATTTTTATTTTTATTTTTATTTTTATTTTTATTTTTATTTTTATTTTTATTTTTATTTTTATTTTTATTTTTATTTTTATTTTTATTTTTATTTTTATTTTTATTTTTATTTTTATTTTTATTTTTATTTTTATTTTTATTTTTATTTTTATTTTTATTTTTATTTTTATTTTTATTTTTATTTTTATTTTTATTTTTATTTTTATTTTTATTTTTATTTTTATTTTTATTTTTATTTTTATTTTTATTTTTTTTTTGGCATTAATTTATATCTTTATTTACTCAACCATCCCTCTTGGGGCAACAGCAGCAGCGTCAATTATTTATAGAGTAATATTTTCGAAGGTTGAAGCGATTGTAAGTACCGATTTCCCGTGAATCATTTTGGGGGTCGGATAGCACAAACGCGTTCTCTCCCACAGTTTTGATTATCCGGTAAGGTCCCTCAAAGAGGTGGAAAAATTTCTTAATAACCTTGTCCAACGCGTTGGACAAATGTTTTACTCTGAGCAACACCAGATCTCCTACTGACAAACGGACTTTTGTCTCTTTCTTTTGACCTTTTCGTCGGTTTTCGAAACTTTTTTTCAGGTTATCTCGGGCAAGTGTTATCATGTATTCGTGGGCACGGGGTTGCGATTCGGGAAACTTGATTATTTTATGAATTTCTTCCCGTACTGGTTTTCCAAAATGTAATTCGTGCGGGGAGAATTTCGTGCTTTGGTGGACCGTTATATTCAATAATTTTTCGATTTCAGGGACAAATTCTACCCATTTAGTATGGCGCTCGGCACATAGGGTCCTAAATAACCTCCCTAATTCCCGCATAACTCTCTCTGTAGGGTTCGATTGGGGATGTCTGATGGAACTATATAGGACGTTGATACCGTTCGATTCAAGTTCGGCTTTCCACATGTGAGAGGTAAATTGGGTACCGTGATCGGACAGAATGCGTCGAGGCTTTCCGAATTTTGGAATGAAATTGCTAAATATTTTCTTTAACGTGCCGCGAACCGTTGCACTCTTCATCGGATACAAACTCACATGCTTTGAAAACGCGTCGAGCATAACGAAAATATATTGAACTCCGCCACGGGCGCGGGGAAGAGGTCCATAAAAATCGACGGTAACTAAATCGTTTGGTTTTTCGGAGGCTATAAAATTCCACCCCCCTTCCATCGATACCGTCAGATATTTTACTCGTTGACATAAGTCACAAGAAACGACAAATTTCTTTACCTGGTCCGCCATTTTTCTCCAAAAATAGAATTTCTTTAAGTGAGTGAGGGTTTTATACACTCCTGGGTGTCCTAGCTTATTGTGAATCGCATTTACCAATGACTTTTGTAACCGTTTGGGAATGACTGCTCTCCATGCCTCATTCTTTTTATCGCGATGGAACAAAATATCGTTATGCGTCTTATATGCACCCCCCTCTGACTTAAAATCATAAGTTGAAAGTATTTTTGCAATATCCGTATCCGCTTTTTGTAACTCACTCAATTCTCTAAATCCCTCACGCAGTGTTTTATCTTGACGCAATCTCGAAACTACTTGAAGAAAGGTATCTTCGCTACACTTTTCTCCGGGAAGCACGCCCTTATGTAACATTGAGATGACAATTCTATCGGTAGAATCCACTCCAAATTTTCCCACCGGATTTCTACTGAAAAAATCTGCCACGACATTATCGACTCCTCGGCAATGTTCCACGTCAAAAGTATATTGCTGTAATAAGAGACTCCATCGGGTGATTCTGGGATTTTGGAAAACCACCGAGTTTAAAAAGGTGAGGCTTTGGTGATCGGTCACTATCAAAAAACGTTCGCCGACGAGGTACACGCGAAATTTTTCTATGGAATAAATTATAGCCAACAATTCTTTTTCAGTTGTGGTATAATTTATTTCACACTTCGTAAGACATCGACTGACGATGCCCATAACGTTGTGATTTTCGGTCTTATCTATCTGATATAGTATCCCACAAATCCCCCTATCGCTCGCATCGGTTTGTAGTCGAAACTGAGCTCCCGGAATAACGTGTTTGAGACTAATACAATGCGCGAAATTATGTTTGAGCCCATTGAACGCTGTGGAATGTTTGTCTGTCCACTCCCACAACTGTCCTTTCAATAATAGTTCTCGTAATGGATCGATCGCTCGGCTATGATTAACATTGAACTGCCTGTAATAGTTGCACACACCTAAGAACTGCTGCAACTGTTTTTTATTTTGTGGCTCCTCAAATTTAAGAATTGCTTCTAATTTTCTCGGTTCGGGTGCGATGCCTTCTCGAGATATTATAAACCCCAGAAAGGGCACACTGCATTGAAAAAAGATGCACTTAGATATTTTTATGGTAAAGTTGAATTCTGTTAATCTGTTACATATTCCTTTGAGTACTTTAAGATGCTGCTCAAACGTCTCCGTACCTATCAAAATATCATCTACGTAGCAAGAAATAAATCGATCAAATTCGTTTAGTAAAGCATAGCTCAAAGCTCTCATGAAGCCGCTGCCAGCTGTTTTCAACCCGAAGGGAATTCTACAAAATTGATATAGCTTTGAATCAAAAAGAAAAGAGGTGAATTGTCACGAATCTTTATGCAATTGAATTTGCCAGTATCCCTGAGTCAAGTCTATTTTTGAAAACCACCGTGCTCCGTGGAATTTTTGGAGTAATTCATTGATCAACGGAGGTGACTCGTGATCGTCTTCAATCATTTTGTTAAGGAACCTGGCATCTAAGCAAACTCGAACTGTTCCATCCTCTTTCATAACTATCCTGAGGGGGTTGCAATATTGGCTCACCGCCCTCTCTATAACTCCATTTTCAATCATTTTATCTATGGCCTGTCGGGTAGGTTCACGAAGATTATATGGGACCGGGTAAGTATGTCGAATACTAGGTCGATTTGTTAATAATTTTAGCTCATGTTGGTAACCATGGGCGCATCCAGGTTTATCGGAAAACAGGTTGCGAAATTGTTTAATGGTGTCGATGGCTACTATTCTTTCACGATCATCAAGCAATGTTAGTGTATACGCGATCGCGCGAAGCGCGTCTACAAACTCTACATCGTTCACGGATTCTTTATTCAATTTATACACACAAGTTAATACACCTTCATTTTCAATCATTTTTGATTGCTTATTTATCACTTTAATTTCCTCGCGATTTACTCTATCACGGCATTCTTCACTTTTCAACATATTCTTTACATTAACAACATAAATTAGCGTTCTGCCTTCACCCCGTGAACAGAGAAGAGTTTCCGACGCGCCTCGCTCGAACATTACTGACGAGCTGGAAAGTATTTTACCCGCAACTTCTATCGTTCGATTTTTGTAATTCAAAACAACCTGATTCCTTAACATCCAATCATTTCCTAAAATTATCGTTGACGTTAAATACGGAATTATTAAGCAAGGAAAACCCACCGTAATCCCATCTACCTCAACTTCTAGCCAGACTTGTTGTTTTATCGCCGTAGATTTTTTTCCGATCGCTGTGGTTACGTATAAATTCGACACGGGCATGATACTAAGTTTTGTTTTAACGGATATTTCTTTATAAAAATCTTGAGAAATGGCTGTTATTTGGCTTCCGGAATCCAGTAGTATAATTCGATTGATTCCCAAAACCTTTACCTTCAAGTGGGGGCACTTAGCAACCGACGGATCGACACCTTCAGTTTCATCGCGATCCACTTCTGCATCAATATCGTTTGAAAGGTCACTTATAAATTCAAAGTCTTGGCGACACGCTACGGGACCGCTATGCAGCGCGTCGCTTTTTAGTTTAAATTTTGATTATTGCTGGTAGAGGGATCTACTTGATAATTATTTTTACTCAAAGGTTTATTCTGTGAATTTATCGGAGGTGGAAAGCGAGTGTCCGGTAAACTAACACGGGAATTAGGGAATTCTTCGTTTCTGCGGTAAACATAACGATAATCCTCGCGGCTCGGGACCCTGTCACTGCTATACGGCGAATCATAATATCGTCTTCGACCTAGCTGCCGTTTATTTCCGTGTTTATATTCATTATTATAATCCGATCGATAAGTATTTATTTCCCTCACTCGCGGAGTCATTGGAAGTCGCGGGGTTTCGTTGTTATTGCCCGATTTGTTTTCGCGAAATCGCGCTCGGTCTCGCCGAATTCCATCCAAGCTTGCTAACGTCTGACCCACCATCGCGTTGTCGTTAAAATTAACCGTTACCAAAGCTTCTCTAACCCACACGGGATATTGTTGTACCACACTATAATTTATTTCGTACGGCGTCAATTCTGGGATAAAATATCGGGCGTCGCGAACTTGCCGATAACAATAAGTTTGAAGGGACTCCTCATTTGCGTTGCACCTACGCTCTGCCCATCGATTTTTAAATAAAACCCGAACCGGAATCGAATAAACTCGTTCAAAAATTCAATCTTAAAATCTTCAAAATTCACGAAATTGGTTTTCAATGAGAACCACAGAGATGCCTTTCCTTCCAAAGCGTGCTCGAGTATTATAATTTTACGTTCACTTTGTATATTTTTTATTTTAAAAAATTTTTCCAGTTCTTCGAGGAACTCTACCGGGTTTTTTTCCAATTCGTTTTTAAATTTCGGAATTTTTACATCGACATAAAAATTTTTTAGGTTACTTACAATCGCTGTTATGTCCTCCATATTGTTATTCGATCGCACGTGATCTGTTGCGATATCAGTTGGATTTGATGGTTCGTGTTGTAGACGCTGCTGCTGCTGGTCCAAGGCTATTCTCTGTGCCTCTATGCTGTCGCGCAGTTGCTCGAGTTCCCGACGCTGCCTCTGTAAATTCTCTTGCTCGTCCTGTAATTCGCGGCGTCTATTCGCCTCGACTTCGTCGTCTCGTAAAACCGGCATTTCGTTTGTTTTCTGTCTACTCGATCTGTTTGGAAAATTATAATGCTTAAATCTCTGTCTAGCAAGTCTACCCGATTTGGTTACGTAGATTTCGGTCGACTTCTCGTCCATACAATTCCACACTACTTTGTCGAAATATGTATTATATTATTATTTATTTATTAAATTTTTATTTTTTATTTTAGGTTCTTGATCTCCATTGCTTCAGAGCTAGTCTTTTTAGCAATCAGATCATGCCCCACGTTGGGCGCCATTTGTAAGATATTTTGATTAATTTTAAATGATATTATTTATTTTGTATGACACTTTTGATTTTATAGGGAAGTTTTATTTTGTGCAATGATTTTTAATTTGTATGCCGCTTTCATATCTCCTTCATTCCTTTAATCATTCATTTAACAACAAAAGAAAAATATACAAATATACAAACCATAACCCACTCCGCTATTCACTCATTCATACACACACAAATTAGTCGGGAATATATATAATAAAATATTAAATCTTGTTTTCTTTTAAAACTTATCTGGAGTATCGCTGTTTTCGCAATATTCGATGGCTCAATTTCTCTCTGGGGTTGATTACTCGGTCTGGATGTTGATGGAAGCTCCGAAAATTGATTTTCGGCCACGTGGAGATGTTGAAAATCGTGGTTGTTAGGGCTGGAGTCCACAAGTTATCATCCGATTCACGTCCGCAGTCATCGGCGCTCCCAGAGAGAAAAAGATCGAGCAATCGATGAGTCCCGGTACCTGGGCCTCGCACTTAGTTGGGAGGGGCAGATGCGCCATGCGCATTACGATAATCAGGTACCTTACGCGATATATTGCCGGATACTCCGATAGACGGCACTTGCGCACAAGGCGGGACTTACGAATTCTGAAATTGCGCATACAGCGAGATTCGTAGCTTACAGACTTTATTTTGAATGTTCATTTGCATCCAATTATTTTCCGATTTGCTGGAGCTTTTACAATATTCCATGTTTTGTTTTTTTCAAGAGAATCTAATTCTTCTAATATCGCTTTGCACTATTCACTTGCATCATCGGAATTCATAGCGTCATCGTACGTGTTTGGTTCTGTGATAACAGCTGAGTAGCCCCTACCAGCGTCATAGTGGCATGGTGCTTTAATATTCCGACGAAGATTGTAACGTTGTTCGTCTTGTTCTCCATGCCCTTGTAATATGTCACTTGTGTGATCATTGAGGTTAATTAAATCTCCCAGCTGGTCGTCTTGTTGATGATGTCTAAGCTCTTCGAGTGCTCGTTCAGGTTCTTCTTCTAGAGGAGAAACAGCCCCTCAGCCTTAGCCTTAATCTGTGTCTTAGTCTGTGAAATCACGAAGTGACAGTTCCTCGGCTTGGTTAACACGAAGGTCATCCTGTTCATTATTCTCATCATTCGGATCATCAGAGTTGCCAAATGTCGAAAAAATCTTTGAGTTCTCTTGTTTCTCTAGCCCAGTGACGAAGTTTTCTTTCTCGTTGAATTTTCCGTCACAGCTTATAATCACTTTTTGAGCCTGGGGATCGTATAAACGATAGTTTTTCTATGTTGATTCGTATCCGACAAGGAAAACCTTTTTTGCTTTTGCATCCCATTTTTTTTCGTCCTGGTTGCTTCGGAATATGTACGTACCCTGTTGTACCAAATACTCGTACATGGTTTAGTTGAGGCTTCGTTCCGAACCATAATTCGAATGGAGTTGTTGTAGGACATTTTGTACATGGTGAACGAGATAAACTGCAGTTCGTACAGCCTCTGGCCACAAATTTTTATTCAATCCACTAGCCAACAGCATCGTCCGAGCAGATTCTTGAACGGTCCGATTATCTCTCTCAATACGGCCGTTTTGTTCGGGAGTATAAGGTGAGGAACGTTCGTGAATAATACCATCTCTCGCCAATAAATGTCTCATTTCTTGATTATCGAACTCAGTTCCATTATCTGATCGAAAAAACTGGACTCGATGTTCTGTTGCATTGCCAATCAATGCTAAAAATGTCTTGAAGATTCTTGTCACTTCGGATTTTTGTGTGATTAAATACACGTATCTGAAGCCCGCAGCTTCATCCTTGGAGAGCAAGAAATAGCGTGCACCTGTTACTCCTATGACATTTATTGGTCCAAATAAATCGGCATGAATATACAGGGTAAGGCACATAAAGTGTGACAGAGCAATAGCACTCAAGCTATTGATTATATTCAAAAAAGTTTTAGACAAAAGTTTCAGTGTCCGAAAAGGCCTTCACACTGGACCACCCAATATTTTTATCGGTAGAGGCCCTGAAGCTAGGTCAAGATCAACTCCACTTTTTTAAATGGAACGATGAATTTTTTTTCGATGACATTATTACCGATTTTAAGACGAATTCAGCGGCCTACAACACAAGGTCATTCTGGTTATGCAAAGTATGAAAATAGTCGAAAAATCGAAACATATCTCAATAATCACTTTCAAAGGATCCACTAATCTTGGTTTGGATCTACCTACAGAAGATGCTCGAAGTGATGACTCCCGACTTGTAAACATTTGTTTGATCGCTGTTATCATTTCTTACGATACGAATGTTTCTGATCGGGAACAAGCACGCATTTTCTGTTGACATATCAGCTAGTCATGCATTACCTTCTAATGTGAGTACATCGGATCGCGAAAATGGACGGTTTTCAAGAATCTTTTGATATGTTCATGATGCTGGGGGAATGCCGTAAACATTACAGAACTGACCAAGGCTTGTATGCGGCTCGTTATCCAAATTGGTAACAAAAATTGTACGTGGCTTTTAAGTGATTAGCTGACCGTTTTTATCGCTTACACCACAAATGTTGGCTGAAATTAAAGACGGCCTTTTCACCAGCGAATTAACAAGTGCTTACAAGTCGAGGGTCATCACTTCGAGCATCTTCTGTAGGTGAACCGGAACCAAGATTAGTGCATCCTTTGAAAAGGTAATTATTCCGACATGTTTCGATTTTTCGACTATTTCCATACTTTGCGTGACTAGAATGATCCTGTGTTGTAGGTCGCTGAATTCGTCTCGAAATCGGTAATAATGTCACCGAAAAAAAAATACATGGTTCTATTTAAAAAAGTGGAGTTGACCTTGACGTAGCTTTAGGGCCTCCACCGATAAAAATATTGGGTGGCCCAGTCTGAAGGCCTTCTTGGACACTGAAACTTTCGTCTTAAATGTTTTTGGATATAATTAATAGTTTGAGTGCTATGGCCCTGTCACACTTTATGTGCCTCACCCTGTATTGTCCGGGCGCTGGCGATCGCTGATGGGAAACTAGATGTGAAATTCTACATGATTTTCCAAATTGACATTCTTCACGGAAGAAATTTTCATTTTTAAAACTTACTCCTTCGAGTAGATTTTGACTTGACATTTTTTTTATTGCTGCTACATTTGTGTGTCCAAGTCGTCTGTGCCACTGTCGGAGTGAGTCGATCTACGCAGCATTAACTGTTGCTCTTTGTCGTAAACGAAAAATCATACGAAACTGATTATTCACGTCTTTAATTCCTTGAGCGACGATATTGTCTTCAGAATCGTGTAATTCGCTATCTCCTTTTTTCGTAATCATATAGTAGCCTTTATGGGTTACTGATCCTGTCGAAAACAGATTTTGCGTCAAGTCTGGAACATACTGAACGTCTACAAGTTTTCTGGGTTGCCATTCGCCGTTAACCCATGAATTGATGTTGATGGTACCATATCCCTTTATTGGGAGTCTTGCTTTATTGGCAACTTCAACAGACTGGCCGGTCTGTACTTCGGTGAACTCCGAGAAAAACTCCTTTTGGGATGCCATATGCTTCGATGCTCCTGAATCTGCCAACCATATGTCTTTATAAGAAGCATCCATCACGAATTTCGACATGTGTGCCGAGAAAGCTAATTCATACGACATTATGCTGTCTTTTCTGGTTTGCATTTCCTTTCTTTCCGGACGCTCGCACTTTCAGTGACCTTTTTCTTTGCGAAAATGGCACTGTGTAACCTTTTTCCGCTCTTCAATAGACATTTTGTTCAATTCATCTGACATTCTTGAGTAGCCAGGTAACAAACTACCGTTTTGTTTACGAAGTTTTGCAGTAAATGCGGCTGCTACTGTATCCTCAGCTTTTGCCTTGTTTAATTGATCTTCTTCCAGTTGTAAGCGAGCGAGAAGATTATTAAGATCTCGACCCTCTTTGATATTATACCACACAGTCTTGAAGTTTTTGAATCTTGGCCCAAGACTGCTAATAATTCGTACCATTTTTATATATGCGGATAATTGATATGTGGACCTTGATCTTCCAATTCCACGGTTATCTTCATAACTTTCGACACGTATCCTGCAACATTCTCAGCTTAGCACATTTTTAGTGCAAAATATTCTTCATGGAGATTTATTACGCAAACCTCACTTCTTTTGCATGAATGCTCGACAGCTTGTCCCACATTTCTTTTGCACTTGAACAAACCAAAACGTGTGGTGCTCGCTCGGTATCCAACGAAGCAATGAGAATCGCCATCGCTTTACCATAATTTTTGAGCCATTCATCTTTCAGTGCTTCCTGCTCTGCAGGCTTGACAGTTTTACTGTTCACAATCTGTAGTAGACCTTGTCCCCGAAGCACAGCTTGAATCTGAAACTTTCAGAGCTTGTAGTTTTGTCCAGTTAATCGATAAACAATATGTTGTTGTTTCGATGCCATTTTCTTCGGGAATGATGAGATACAGATGTATATGCGTACGACGACTCAAGCTAGACTGACTTCAACTTCGCGATATCGATCCAGTTCATTGAGTAAGGCCGCTCTTATTTATGATTCACTAATAATTGGAGAATGTTCGTTGTGGGCCCATAACCTGATCAACTTTAGTGAATAAGTAGACCATCAAGTAAGACAGAGACTGTTATAAACATTTGAGTATTCGTTGCTAAGGTGTAACATAAGAATAAATAGAAACATCTGCAGAATAACCACGCAAACTCGAACATGAACAGTAATATTTAATAGATCCCCGAGCGCTGGAGCGCGGTAACGTAAGTCTCTTGTTATCTGGCGGCCCCGCATCGTGGAATTCCGCTGATGATCACCTCGCCGACTCGCGTTGAGATGACGGAGTTGCAACTCTCACATCAGATTGGCCAATTTTTAATCATCGCTGACCTCGGGGATCGGGGCACTCGGGGATGCCGGTGGTGGATCGTGAATCCTGGGACCGGCGGGGATTCAAACGGTCGGCGGGCCACCGGAACGGGTGGGGGCGCGCGAATCGCTTGCAGGGATGCAGATTATCGATCGGTGGTAGGGGATCGGCGGGGATCGGGGTATCGGGAATTCGAACGGTTGACGGGCACTGCCGTCGGAACGGGTGGTGCGCGCGGCTCGGGGCCGAAAGGGGTCGGTCAATGTCGGTAAGGCAGAAATGTAGATTATCGATCGGTGGTATAGCGAAGACAAAAACCTTATCGGAGACACAAACCTTTTATCTTTCGTCGGTAAAGTGGGAATCTACCTTATCGAAATTGATGTAGAACCAGCCTAGCCTATCTACTTTGGTTTTCCGTAAAAAATTATCGACAGAAGTTGCAATCGAATTCCGAAGAACTGCATATGTCTGTGAACTTAGCATCTCAATTGTTAGCATCGCAAGAAAAAACTATTGATTTACTGGCATCCCACATAGTTCAACAGTTCACGATCGGTTTTAACAATAGTTCGATGATATCACCCCCGGAATTGAAATTTAAAGGGATAAGATGTGAACTTCGCTTTCGACCTTCCAGCATCTCAAAGTTATTTAAAGTCTCAAGCCGTGAAAATGTTTGTCTACAGTAGTTCTACGAGATTTGATACATTTCAGCGATAGTTCAATTGTTTAAACGACGGAAAAAAATCATAAATAATTATTTTTAAAAAAAAAATTTTCCCTGAGATAATGATAGTTTAAAATGAGTTCTAGGCTAAATTCTGGTTAGAATCAATAACTTTCGAGCTATTCCATTAACAACTGGAAAATTCACGTCGCTCATGATTACCATTTAATTGTTGCTAATTGTTTGTAACAAAAAAAATCATTCACAACTGAGATGCTGATGGTTTTAAATGAGTTCTAGGTTTAGCTGTGGGCAAAATGAAAAGCTTATAAGGTAATTCATTGAAAACCAAGGAGTTCAAGTCGCTCACTATTACCATTCAATTGTTGCTAATTGTTGATAACACAAAAAATCATTCACACCTGAGATGCTGAGAGTTTTAAATGAGTTCTCGGTTCAGCTGTGGGCAAAATGAATAGCTTATCAGGTAATTCATTGAAAACTGAAGGGTTCAAGTCACCCATCATTACCATTTGATTGTTGTTAATTGTTTCTAACAAAAAGAGCAACCTGAACTTCTCGTTTTTAAATGAATTACCTTATAGGCTATTCATTTTGCGCACAGCTAAAGCAAGAACTTATTTAAAACGATCAGCATCTCAGCCGTGAATGATTTTTTTGTTGCAAACAATTAGCACCAATTAAGAGGTCAAAGTGAGCGACTTGAACCCTTCGAGTTTTAACGAATTACCTTATAAGCTATTGATTTTGCCCACAGCTAAACCAAGAACTCATTCAAAACTCTCAGCATCTCAGGTGTGAATGATTTTTTTGTTACAAACAATTAGCAACAATTGAATGGTAATAGTGAGCGACTTGAACCCCTCGGTTTTAAATAAATGACCTTATAAGCAAATTATTTTGCCCACAGCTAATCCTAGAGCTCATTTAAAACCATCCGCATCTCAGGTGTGAATGATTTTTTTTGTTACAAACAATTACCGACAATTAAATGGTAATTGTGAGCGACCTCAACTTGTCGGTTATTTATGAAATAGCTTAAAAAATATCGATTTCAACCACAATTGAGCCTAGAACTCATTTTAAACTATCATTATCTCAGGGAGAAAATTTTTTTTAAAAAATAATTATTCATAATTTTTTTTTGTCGTTTAAACAATTGAACTATTGCTAAAATGTATTAAATCTTGTAGAACTATTGTAGACGAACATTTTCGCGGCTTGCGACTTTGAATAACCTTGAGATGCTGGAAGGTCGAATGCGAAGTTCGCATCTCATCCCTTAAAATTTTAATTCCGGGGGTGATATCATTGAACCATTGTTAAAACCGATCAGGAACTGTTGAACTATGTGGGATGCCAGTAAATCAATACTTTTTTCTTGAGATGCTAACAATTGAGATGCTAAGTTCACAGACATGAACTGCATGCTTTTTTGAGCGGTTTTAAGAAAGGATTCAAATGGAACTAATAGGATCGACATTGCTATAAATTTCGCGGAGCCATGATATTTTAAACGAAAACTTCCCATGTTCCCATGTTCTTTCCATGTTAATCAAATGGAAAAACTTAACAAATCGTGGGTGACCCCCAAAAATTATCCAATTGGGTTTATCTTTAGGCAGAATTCTACGGGTACAAGATACTTCGTAGTAAACACCGACCATTCGAAATCGGAAACAATTTTTTTTTTTTCGAAGTGCCCTAATATTTATATGTATATTCATATATCCGTTGTGCATACATATTACACATGTGGAATCGGTTACAGTCATACGAAGCATTAGCGAATCTGTATTCCTCCTATAAGACAGACCAGGGTTAGGTAGCTGATAAGAAATCTCTTTTTATACTTTGAGAACGGATTGACTGTTACTGTATTGTACAGGGTGGAAAGAATTGATTGGCCATCCTTTGCCCAGGTGAATCTGCAGGCCACCTTTGGCAAAGATCACCAAAAATAACGTGCCGCAAGATTGATTTTGCCCTGGCAATCAAGGTCAAATTTTTTATTGTCTTCAAAAATCCTGCTCGTCAAGAGGGACTAAAGTCTCGGCGGAACCATAAGTCAAAACGCGATCTTCTATGTGAAAAAACAGCTTGAAGATTGAAAAAAGTCGGACATTTTTTTTTCTGTTATATTGCTTAATCGGATTTAGAAATAATAATAATCATGAAAGAATCCTTTTAGTGCTTAGCCGGAAACTTCTATCAAAAAGAATCACGAAAAGTCACCGTTGCCCGACTCTGACCGCGAAGAGTCGGATGAATGGGCGCAAGATGTGATTGCTTGGCTTCCAAACGTTTTGCCGAGTCGTTGTCTAATAAACGTTTGCCCCACTGTTTTGACGAACGACGTCGACACGGGACTCAAAGCATTGCCCCGTATGCTTTTACCGCCCTCAACATGCAAGCTTGAACTCTCGCTTTAACATGTCGTCCTCCATTCCGTAAGCACGTCCGTAGCCTCTCCACTAAATTTTTCCTAACACGGACGAGGAGGTCACCTCTTCCTGATAGCCTTGCTACCCCATCGTCTATCTGGCGTCGCAGATCAGCTACCGTCCTTATTGCCCTACCAGATTGGTAAACAAGCGCCTTCAAAGCTCCTCAAAAGAAGAAATCTAATGGATCAAGATCCAGAAAGCCGGGAGGCCCTCAGTGTGGTGCAGGGCGTTGACCTATCGAACGGGTACGAAAGATTTTATTTAGGGAAGCGCATACCCGGACACCCCAGTGTGATGGTGCCCCATCGTTTATAAAATAAACACTGCTTCGGCGTTCTCGTGGAATTATTGGGCGTAGCCGAGGTATAAGTTCATGTCGCATAAACTGGAAGTAACGTACGGTATTTAATCACAATGGGCGATGGACAGGCCCAACGAACTCATTCACGATTAGTCCTGCCCAGACAATAACCCTTTCGGTACGGGTGCCGCATATATCCGACGCCACTGTGATGACCTGTGTGGACGAGCGCGGGATATATCCGGCGCCACTCTGATGTCCTGTGTGGCGCACCTCGCACAGCGGGAGTGTCGCGGCGGAACGAGCGTTCGTACCGAAAGAGTTAATGGCGAACCGACCCTGCACGACCCGCTGTATCATAGCATGCGGATTTTGTGCAGATCAAATACGAAAATTCTGCCTATTTTTTATTCCGGTACTGGAGAAGCTCGCTTCGTCCGTAACTAGGATGTTCTCGAAAAATCGGGGTTTCTGTTCAGTTTTCGCAGCATCCATCGGCAAAAATTTGCCTGAGCTTGGTGATCTCCAGGATTAAATGCTTACACGTATTGATCCCAAAAGGGTTTTAATCCGCATAATCATTTTTGAGTTGATTGGGGGGGGGGGGGGGGGGGGACATGAGTGGACTATGCAAGGCATATCGAGAAAATAGTATAACATGATGAATGAAAAAAGTATAGTTCGATGAAAGATCGGCCATTTGTGGATACGGAACAAGCTATTCGCGTGGTCTGGTTCATCCTAAGGTAACTGAGCTGTTGTTGACAAGTCGCAAGTCCAAAAAGAAAGAGTACGAAACTAAGGCTACAAGCAAGCTTTTCGGTCTCGGGAATTCTCACCGCGCGATTAAGAAATCGAGCTCTACAGCGTGGCATACAGTTCGACCGTAGACAACGTTTTTACTCGGAGCGTTCGGCTGAGCGATGAAAAGCTGCTTTTATGATTATATTAATATTTCTGAGCCTGATTAAACCATATTAATGAGGAAAAAATTTCCTGACTTTTTTTCGTCTTTAAGCTGTTTTTTCACATGAAAGATCGCGTTTTTGACCTATGGTCCCCCCGAGACTTCAGTTTCACTTGAAAAGCAGGATTTCTTGTACAATACGAAAATTTGACCTTGACTGCCGAGGTCAAATCAATTTTGCGGCACGATATTTTTGGTGATCCTCGGCAAATATGACCTGAAGATTCACCTGGTAAAAGGGTGACCAATCATTTATTTCCACCCTGTACAATACAGTTATAGAGCGATCCATACCACTCACTGATTGCTCCGCCTCACATGCCATTCGATACTTGCCTACACGCCGTCACACGAACTTAACACATGCACACACTAGTGCATTCACGTGTCAGTACTCGATTGGAAAACCGAGCGTGCAGATACCATTTTTTTATTTTTCGGCCTCATGCAAAACACTTTTCATAGACTTAGACGAACATAATATTATACAGGAGCCACCCTTAACGCAGCCAGAATCTTTGAAAATGAAGCCACGACAAATATGAAATACTTCCGAAGCGTCTGTTTAAGGAATTTTATCGTTAGCAGCGTTCAGGATTGCTCCGATCGGGTTATCAAATCGATTTTTGTTAATAATCTCCCTTACGCCCAAGCAGAACTTCTTCAAGGATCCTTGGAATACTTTCGACTTCATTACGGTCATTGGTAGCATCGTTGACGCTCTAGTAGTCGAATTCGGGGTACGTGGAACACTGCACGTTTCGTTCATTTCTTATACGGCTTTTATTCGTGTGCAAATTTCAAACACTGCAGCTTAAAGTGTTTGCGAGCTCTAAACATTTCAATTCTGCCGGGTCATTGTACGCAACCACTCCCTACCGACGTAGACGATTCTCGAAAATAGATCTGATTGCGACGTTTTTGCACATTTTGAACTTTATCACATTAAAATCCAGGTATTGATTGTTTTACTGTCGAATGCTATTTCCCATAAGGGAGTAAGGAATGAACGCGGTGTAGCAAGAAGTGCGGTGAAGCTGAAGAAATCATATCTTCATAGCTTTCACCATGCATCCCCCTTTATAGCTTCGGTGATACAGAATCACGAGTGAAATTTAAAAAAAAATCAAATTCTGTTCCGGAGCGAGACCCGCAATTGTAATTTCTTTTATCCCCTACAGGAAAACTTCATCAATGTTGGCTTCCTTAGGCTTTTCCGTGCCGCTAGACTGATTAAACTTCTTCGGCAGGGCTATACTATACGAATTCTCCTCTGGACGTTTGTGCAGTCCTTTAAGGTAATGACCGTTTGTTTCTTCCTATATGAAATCGATGCATCATAGATCGTACATAATGAAAGACATTTGTATATTTATTTTCCAGGCATTGCCCTACGTCTGTCTACTAATAGCAATGCTCTTTTTCATCTACGCCATCATTGGCATGCAGGTACGAAGCAATCTCTCTCGATAGTATATTAACATTTAAAGAGAAATACGGTAATATTTTAATCAACGGAATATTGGAATCGCGATGAACGTGTTTCCCGCTGAATTTTTCATTTATATAGGTCATTAGATTAAATATTATAATTGCCAGGTTTTCGGAAGCATAGGAAACGATTCAGCGTCAGCTATAGAACGTCACAACAACTTCCAATCCTTTGTTGACTCTCTAATATTACTTTTCCGGTGAGAGCGAAAGATTAGAAAAATTAGAAAAGCTGTAGGGACACTAGCAACAAAAGCGACCCATCGTAAGCTAGAGGCGATTAAGATCGAGATCCAAAACTTTTTAAAATCATTTTCGAGACATTTTACCGCTATGCATTTATGTATGATTTCCCATCGAACTATCAAACTTTATTATCACTGAGATATTCTGCCCAGCTATAAGCTTTAAGTTTTAAAACTATTTGGTGTACAACTTTGCTTCCACCGTATTTTTCCTGAAATTGAAGGATTTATTGTAAGAAGCTGGTTACATATTCATGATTCAAAGTATTGTCCATCGCTAACCATTACTTTTACCCATCTTTCGGCCAGCATACGAATGCTGCGTAATAGAAAGCTGGTCATCTATAGCGATCTACGAATCGATCAAATTTTTCACTCCTGCATAAGACCGGAAGTGCTGGTCAGCCAGGCCGTGTGCCATTGATTGAAACAAGTAATAGTCAGAGGAAGTAAAATCTGGAGCATCCGGTGGGTGGGGTAGGACTTCCCATTCCGCTGATTCCAGGTATGTCTTGACCACTTTTGCAACATAGGGTCGAGCACAGTCAGGCTGCAAAATAACTTTATCGTGTCTCTCGCTGTATTGCGACCGTTCATCTTTTAATGCACTGCTCGAACGCAGTTATTGCGTGTGATGACGGACGCCTGTGATTGATTGAGTCGGTCTTAACAGCTCATAGTACACTACGCTGAGGTGGTCTCATTAAATACAGAGCATGACCTTAGAGCCGTGGATATTCGGTCTGACCGTTGACGTGGAAGCACGACCAAGATATACCCATTATTTTCTGCGCTCGGAACTATCGTAATAAGCCCATTTTTCGTCCCCAGTTACGATGCGATGCAGAAATCCTTTCCGTTTCTGCCTTTCAAACAACTGTTTAGAAGCAAACAAACGCCGTTCAACATCTTTTGGTTTCAACTCATACGGCACCCAATTTCCTCCCTTCTGAATCGTTCCGATCACCTCAAGGCGTTCTGAAATTGCTTGTTGAGTCATTTTTAATGAATGTGCTAATTCTTCTTCACTTCCACACGAGTCTTTATCAAATGATGCCTCCAATTCTGCATCGTCGAAGACCTTTCATCTTCCACCGCTATGCCGGTCTTCGACGTTTAAATCACCATTTTCGAAGGGTTGAAACCACTTACGACACGTTTATCCACTAATAGCGGCTTTACCATAAGTATTTGAAAGCATTCGATCAGCTTCAGCCGCAGATTTTTATATATTGAAGCAGATAAATAAAACCTCCCGTAAATGACGAGAATTTGGCTCGTGAACTGATATTTTCAATCGAGAATAAGTTTGTGATGCAGACACAAATCGACTCATGCTTGCATGTGGATATGTTGACAGATGCCTAAGGTTATTGCATGACTTCTACGATCTATTTATCTCGTCCACCACTTCGCGCTAAAGCCATCTATCAAAAAACGGCGGAAGCAAGGTTGTACACCTAATAATGCTGTTTGCTTTTGCTCTCGTGGCTATGTCTTATATTCTTACCAGGTTTTTGGCAACATCAAACTCGATCCCGATACGTCGATATACGAGCACAACAATTTTCAGAGTTTTATTCAAGCTCTAATGTTACTTTTTCGGTGAGTATCGTCGGCCCATTGTAAATTGTAAAAATATCTCCAATGCTATAAATTCTTGCTTTTCCTTAGACCTGCAAGTATCATAACGCTTGATGTAAACATTTTGATGTATCAATTGTGTCCTGCGACCGTGTTGAAAAAAAGTTGAATGAATAATTGGCAGATGCGCAACGGGTGAGGCGTGGCCGAGTATTATGTTGTCATGCATAAAAGGCCGCAAGTGCGATTCAAGAGCAAAGAAGCCGGAAGCCGAGGAAAATGACTGCGGTTCCAATCTCGCCTACGCTTACTTCGTATCGTTCATCTTTTTCTGTTCGTTTCTCATGTTGAATCTCTTCGTCGCCGTAATCATGGATAACTTTGATTATCTCACTCGAGACTCCTCTATTCTCGGAGCTCATCATCTAGACGAATTTGTGAGAATATGGGCCGAGTACGACCCAAACGCAACGGGAAAGATCCATTTTACCGAAATGTACGACATGCTTAAAAACATGGAGCCACCCTTAGGCTTCGGAAACAAATGTCCAAATCGTCTGGCCTACAAAAAACTTATCAGAATGAACATGCCTGTCGACGACGATGGCAAGGTCAACTTTACAACAACACTATTTGCGTTGATCAGAGAGAATCTTAGTATCAAGATGAGAATCGGTGAGTGTTTTTCTTGTAATCCAGATTAATCTTCCAATTATTGTCAATTTTCCATAAGCTTTCCTCCCCAGCTGAGGAGATGGACCAGGCAGACGAAGAGTTGCGTGAAACCGTTAAGAATATTTGGCCTCTGCAAGCGAAAAAAATTCTGGACCTTTTGATACCTAGGAAATACGGTAAGGATAGTGAAAACCGTGCATCGCAAGAACTTTAAGATTAACTCAAAGTGTTAGCATAGAGTCGATTCATATAAGTCATTAATCGGAACTAATGCTTGCTTACTGACTTATCGTTCAGCAGAATTAGGCAAAGAAAAGCTCAGCGTTGGTAAGATATACGCCTGTCTGCTGATTCTCGAGAATTGGAAGACGACCAAGTTTGGCCAGGTCCAAGCGGACACACACGTAAGTTGAGCCCGATCCATAGTCGTTTCATTGTGTACAATCTTGATATGCGCAGACCATGTTGTTTACAAAATGATTGTGTACCCTGACAAATGCTGGTTCCTTAACGTGGTCTTTCTGCGTAAATCCGATAGCGCGGACCTGTCGTCGTAGTGACTCTTGCCTAGTGATTCACTCTGGTTCTTTCGAAGTATTTTCATTGAATTATTTCAATTATCTAACGGAAAACCCGAAGAGTTGCATCGAATTAGATCAGTGACAAAAAATTTAGTTCGAATGGATGCTTGTCGTTACACTTGTGCATAGTAGGAACGGTTGGCTAATGTGGAGACCAAATCATACCTGGCAGTTCCAAAAAATGACTTATAATGAATTAATGAACATGGAAACTGCAAGGTTGCTTAGAACTCAAGCAGATTAGTCACCTGAAAAAGAGAGGAAAATATTTTATTTTCTGTGCCATCAAATTATTTTCCACTTCTTGTAGCCTTAGGACCATACGAAGCAACAGATCATCAATCCTGATGTCTCATTTTTGTCGTAAGAGGGCTCATTCTAGTATCAGTCTGGGATTCTCCTAGAACGCTTCTGAAAAGTTGGATGAAACAAAAACAAGTTTTATGGGAAACCAGGTGAATAATAGGTCACCATTTTCATATTTTATCTCTTATCTAGAATCCTCATACTCTTACTGGAATGTAGTCTGTTCCAAACGAAATAAGACGGCGGAATCCAAGATCGGTGAAATCCTTTGGTCTGAAAGCTGTGACAAGCAAAGAAAAATGTTTCGTTAAGAAATCAATTAGAAAGGTACGATTTTGAACAACTCGCGCCTCTGCCGTATTTACGATTCCGTTCCGTTTCCCTTAATCTAATACCTCTTGGAATCATAGATTATTCTTTATACTATTGGAGGGAAAATAACCATTTCCCACCAAATTAGATGGTGGACGGTAGATTAGTCATCGTTGATTTATTGTTTAATTCGTTGTGATTCTTCATATGAGAGTCATACCTTTTATGGGATAATGTAAAAAATTAAGGTTATGTATCGCAAGAGGTAATCCACTTATCCTCATTAAAATCACTGTGACGTCACTGTTATTCTACTCGATCGCATCAAAATATATTTCATATTTCGTCGGCACACCAGAAGTGTATCAGATTCACATTATAAATTTAAGAAACGTTTAGGGTGACCGTTGTCGCTTCCTTATAACCGCCACAGCGGTGCGATCGCGGTCTAATATACAAGTCTTGAAACTCCGACGATCCGGATTGTACAGATAAAGACGTTTTTTTGTTTCTCAGCTGCCATGCGTAGGACGCTACCCTGAAAAATATAAAGCAGTACGGACTAAAGTCCAGACATCCAGAAATGAGAATGAGATCTTATCATCTCTGCTCGAGCTAAAGTCAGCAATAGAACTTACGAAAAAACTCATTATCCCCCCCCCCCCCGCCCCCCCCCGTGCGTGCACGTGGGAAGCCTATAATGAAAGAAAAAACTAACAATGTTTCAAATTCTTCTTTAAATGACAAATACCATTTTAATCGTAACAGAACGAAACCTTTACAATTAGTTTTCCATCCGAGTCATATTTTATCCAACCACGCAATATGTTCTGGTTTTCGTAATGTTTATTACGTCAAACAACGTACATAGCTCGCAACTCCATGCAGCCAGGAATTAGTGCTTCGCATTTTATAAGAAGCTCTCGGTCTCTTGTGACACGGAAGACCGAACGTTTCATCACCTCACTTTTCTTGCCAGTGTTACAATTTGGTATGGCGCACGACGCCGGCATCATCATGACTTGTCGATTCACGATTCGACTATGGTATATTAAGCAACGAGTTCGCAAAGTCGGTTATTACGGCTGTGATTCTGGCTGTCTGCACGAGTAGCTTATACAATTATTCTTTTTGAGTGCAGGATGAGGCCCGCTCTAGTTGTCCCTTTACCGTTCGAAGGAGACGTGGTTTTTTACAATTTTTTAATCATCTACTGTGACTAACTTCTCAGCGTGGGCAAATTCAAGCGCGGAGTACAAATGTACTCCGGACTAGGTAAACGTGGGAGTACAGAGTACAAATTTATTTCGTACTCCCACGTTGGCTAAGTACGAATCACATTTGTACTCCGTACTCCCAGGCTCGCCGAGGCCAAAATACAAACGTTATCTGTGCTCCCACGAGTACCGAGTCTAGAATACAAATGTACTTTGTAGTACAAAAGCATTTACTGTTATTTGTACTTTGTAGTACGCAGTACATTTCTATTCTAGACTCGGTACACGTGGGAGCACATATAACATTTGTATTTTGGCCTTGGAAAACGTGGGAGTACAGAGTACAAATCTATTTCATAGTTGGCAAACGTGGGAGTACAAAATAAATTCGTACGCCGTACTCCCACGTTTACCAAGTCGGAGTACAGATATACTCCGTACTTCCACGTTTGCGAAGTCCGAAGTACATTTGTACTTCGGACTCCCACGGTCGCCAAGTCCGGAGTACATTTGTACTCCGGACTCCGGTACTTCTCAGGTACAAATTGCATGCAATTTTAAAACATTACTTACACCGTGAAGTTAGTTACCGTTTGTAATGGAGAACCCTGGGAAATCACGTGTTGACGAAACGAAAAAAGAGACAAGTAGTGTGGGGATCTTTACGCAGCCGTTAAGAAAAACGATTTGACTGATTGTTACACACAATCCCGATCAGAAATTTATCACCGAAATAGAAAGTTCGATTTATTATCTACGCGCGCGTTATGTTTGTCAGTGATGCGCCCTCATCGTAGTGGCTCCGAGAAACAACCTATTTTTTTCACCAACCCTTCCCTATCCCGGGAAATTTGGAGGAGTTTCAAAACCTGCATATAAAACCGTGGTTGCAATGGTCATTTCGGTCACAAGCGCTGGCTTCAAATAGTATTTCTGTTATCACGAGATCGCAGACAAACTCAAAAGAAAAAAAAGTAGTCAAGTAGCGTGTTGAGCACGCACATGATAGGATTCCGTAGTCATTCCGTAGTAGTCATTGACGAAATATATAATCTCTACAAAAGCGTACATGGTCGTGTGACGATTCATAGATAAAGAATCCGAAGTCAAAATCAAAGTCAACTTGATTTATTAATAAATACGGGGCACGAGGCTGACCCCACATGTCATGACAGCGGGCATTATTTGTTGCATTTTAGAAGATCGACCTGAAGACATCTCACTCAATGGGGTGAGCGAAAAAAATTCAAGTACACTTTTGAATCTGCGGGAGGGAGGTAAAAAATGTTTTTCCCATTTTTTTTTTTGGGATGTCATCTTTTTAATAAAACGTTTCAATTGCAAGCTACCTTCTTGAATTTTCTTAGATTTTTTGCATCGAAAGCTTCAAAGTTAGGGGGGACACTGATAACGACTTCGAAAACTAAATCTCGTGAGTGAAGAGTTAAAGGGAAAAAATCTCGGGACATTATTTGTTGCGTTTCAGGGGACCTATCTGAAGAAGTGTGACTCAATAGGGTGGGCAAAAAAAAATTCGAGTACACTTTTTAATCCACGGGACGGGGGTAAAATTTTTTTTTCCAAAAATATTTTTTTTGTTTTTAGGTCACCGATCAATGTCTGTGTACCAAATTTGATCTCAATCGGTACATAACTAAGAGAATGGCAGGACTGTGACATACAGACAGATGGACAGACAGACGGACAGACGGACGGACGGACAGACGTACGGACGGACTTGGCGAAACCATAAGAGTTCCTAGATTTCTACGGAACTTTAAAAAAGGTCTTGGGGTAGATGAAAATAGTTTAGTGACATTGACTGGCAGTTGGAGTATCAGTGATGTATGTGTGACAGAAAAAACAGTTTTTGACGAATTTAGTATACAGACCAAACTAAGGTCCGTGATAAATGCCGCCTGGATAGTATGGAAAAAATAAATAAAAAAATTCTTATTTTTGAATCTTCATCAAGAGACTCGGTAGTGTCTCGGGCAAGTACATTTTCCTTCCTACCTGACCGGCCGACACACGAGACGCAATCGCAGTATTATATAACGAAAACAGGTTTCTTCTAATCGAGTTATGACGTCATGTAATTCTCATCTCATATACAGGTATCAAGAAAAAGTTTAAGAACCAGAAAATTTGTCCATTTTTTTACGTGATTGCTAAGTGACTGTTACTTCTTGAAGAATTGTCATATCGAGGGAAATAAAGAAGGATATTTAAGCTCGACATGTCATGTTTGAGAATCATATGATGGAATTTTTTTCCTGACCATTGGTCATGGCACAATCAAGAGAAATGTCGCAACGAAAATTTTTGTAAAAATTTTTAGTTTTTCAAAGTGGTCCCCGGGCGCGAGTAAATTCTTTCTGACGTAATCAGGATCACAGTCACTTAGCCTAATTCTTTACCTTCGATTTAACATTTTTACCTTTTATGATATATGATATCGGCTAATGAATAAAAATAGTATATTACGATACAAGGGCGAAAATATTTTTTCTGACGAATGTGAGTTTGTAGCACGAGCCGGAGGCGAGTGCTGCAATCACACGGGTCAAGAGAAGGTTTTTCGCACGAGTATAGTATACATTTTTATTGCACGAGGTGGGTAAATGCGATTCGACGCGAACGAAGTGAGCGGAAAAATCGCATCTTACGCACGGCGTGTCATAAAACATCTTTATGACACGCCGTGCGTAAGATGCGATTTTTCCGCTCACTTCGCTCGCGTCAAATCGCATTTACGCACCTCGTGCAATAAAAATGTATACTATACTCGTGCGAAAAACCTTTTCTTGACTCGTGTGATTGCAGCACTCGCCTTCGGCTCGTGCTACAAATTCACATTCGTCAGAAAAAATATTTTCGCCCTTGTATCGTAATATACTATTTTTTGTACAAGTGCGTGAAAATTACAACATTCCTTGTATCTTTTCCGTTTGGAAAATACGTGAATTCTCACTGTTTTCCATGACCCACTATAACTAACTTCATGCCATGAGTAATGTGAGCAAACGCGCACGCTTGTCAGTTTTAACCCACGCCTGAGTGTGCGGTTTACAATAGTGAAGATAGGGAGTTGCCTGGCGCGATCTTCATATTTGATGTAACTTCGTTTCCAAGTGATATAACATACCAAGTGTTATACGTTCATCTCCCGTCAACATATTGTGATGATCAGTGAAGATTGAATCAAAATGCTTGAAGAAGAATCAAGACTTAATGATGAATCTCTTCCGCCTGAAATCCGTAAAGCGGCTACGACTGCAGCTTTCGATAAATTGCCGCCGATATCGAAAGAAAAATATTGGAAAACATATAACCAATTTGAGGAATGGAAAAAAACATACGAGATAAAGACAGTATCGAAAACTGTAATGCTGGCTTATTTTAAACGTTTGTCGGAAAATCATGCCCCGAGTACTCTGTGGTCAAATTACTCGATACTAAAAAGCATAATCAACCTCAAACACGGTATTAATATCCACGAGTATGTTGAGCTGGTTCAATTTCTGAAACGAAAATCAGAAATTACAAGTCGAAGGAATCCAACGTCTTGTCACCCGAACAAATCCAGGCATTTCAGTTTGAAGCTCCCGACGGCCAATACTTGGCGATAAAGGTAATTGGACAATGAATTTCATCCATTAGTCAATTCTAATAAGAAATAAAGGGTTATGTCGTTGATTTAAAAATTCATATTAATGATACCTTTGCTATCGTTTCTCTTGTTTACAGACTGCTATAACCCCACAAAAACACAATGTGTAAAAAAAGCAAGATAAGTACATTTACGCAAGCCCGCTTCAACCCATACAAAAAGGTGCGAGATCAACTGAAAACATGGAGCGCATGTATTTACAACAAGTACATATGTGACGGTACGCGAGGAAAGGGGGCTCGAGCAAAAAATCGGTTTACAGGTTTTTTGGGCAACCGATAGTCTTCGAACGGCTCTTTCATAATAAACAAAAAAAAACTTTCTATCTGCAAAATTCGGATTGTTACTAGGGTGCAAAGTGGGGTGTGAATAGCTTTTCTCGAGGCGCGCGTCGCAGCCGAGGAATTCACCCCCTCCACTTTATCACCACATCTATCCGCTCTATCCGTGTAGCCCGACGACTTCGGGTCCCGTCGGTTGTACTCTCGCTTCGTCTTTCACGCGCCTCTCTTTTTCTAAATAAAAGACTGCGCATCAAGAAAACGGTGAGGACCCTATGGAACCCGATCATGACTGTTATGTGCAAAATTGTAACATGATAATAATTGCATTATCATGTTAATTAAATATTATTAGAAATAATATCATTATTAAATTATGAGATATTTAATTATAACCGCATGGTTTCTCAGAATTTCGTTCATGAATCCAATCTACATGTTATGCAAATAATATTTGTGGTAATTATGCAGTATCGCGACTTTTCCGAATTTAAAACTTTTTCGAAATTTTCTTTTTCGAGGATGTTGTGCATTAGTGGGCTGGTGTGTAGATGTGGACGGATGCGTGTGTGCGCGTCCGTGGATAAACGCGCGTGTGTGAGGACCTCGCGAAATACAAACGTCTATAACTCGCGAAGAGTTCCATCTACAGCGGTCGAGTTAGGGAATTGTAAACACTGCTTTGTTGATGTTTTCCATACTACTTGATCCACAAGAATTTCACAGCTCGATAGTTCTTCCGAATACGATGAATTGCGACAGCTATGTTTTCTCTCTACGCGAGTTTATGCGTTCGGGTGAGAATCAAGAGCGTCGTCTTGATATTCTCAAATTACATGGCGTCATTGAATGAACGAAATACATCGGCCCTTTTCAGGGCCACCAAGCATATTAAACGTGACGGAACTTGTCCATATGCAACATACTACTCCAAATGCCACAGCAGATATTTGTATGTACACATAAAAAGGCCATGAAGGTTGACATTTGTGCGAAATTCGAACGCTGTAGCTCGAACCGTTCCCGAGATATAGACGTGTGAGTTTCGGGCGCTTAAAGACACGCGCGCTTATTCACGCACGCGCACAGACGCAACAACCCACATCTACACATTTAACCATTTATGCACACACACACACGTGTATATGAAACGGGAAAAAAACTCCTGAACCTCGAAAAAAAGGGAAGCATTTTTTTTTTCAATTTCGAAAAAACGTTAAAAAAATATATTTCCACTAACATTTCCTGACCTGCCCCACCGGATTCTTCATCTAGAGGACAAACTGAACTTCCTCGAAAAAGAAAATTTTGAAAAACTGCAAAATTCGGAAAAGCCGCGATACTGCATAATTACCATATTTGTTAACCTTCCGCTAATTATTTTTTTAATAAACTTTAATCAATAAATTTGCATTATTTACTTGAAATGCATTTTTCACGATAAACATTGGTGGCAAATGATACTATTTAAATTAGATTCTGATTATTTTCAAAAGATTTTGCTTCCTCATAGAGGAAGCTTTGTTTTCGTGAAAACATTTTTTTTCGATATGTTCATGAAAACGTGTTCAGAATGTCCCAAAACATCTAAAAAACACAACTAGAACAAATGTCCGGATGTATGTGTGTGTGTGTGTGTGTGTGTGTGTGTGTGTGTGTGTGTGTGTGTGTGTGTGTGTGTGTGTGTGTGTGTGTGTGTGTGTGTGTGTGTGTGTGTGTGTGTGTGTGTGTGTGTGTGTGTGTGTGTGTGTGTGTGTGTGTGTGTGTGTGTGTGTGTGTGTGTGTGTGTGTGTGTGTGTGTGTGTGTGTGTGTGTGTGTGTGTGTGTGTGTGTGTGTGTGTGTGTGTGTGTGTGTGTGTGTGTGTGTGTGTGTGTGTGTGTGTGTGTGTGTGTGTGTGTGTGTGTGTGTGTGTGTGTGTGTGTGTGTGTGTGTGTGTGTGTGTGTGTGTGTGTGTGTGTGTGTGTGTGTGTGTGTGTGTGTGTGTGTGTGTGTGTGTGTGTGTGTGTGTGTGTGTGTGTGTGTGTGTGTGTGTGTGTAACATTGGTTGAGCGTTCATAACTTGAGAACCGCTCAAGATATCAAGCTGAACTTTGTCACACATGTAGAGGGTTCACGGCGCATGCCATGATTCAATTTTTAGAAAAATCCATGCAGTTTTTTCGTTTTTATGCGATTTTTAAAAAATTCAAAAAATTATTTTTGGTCTCTAGCTTCCACAATTTCAGAGATATCGAGCTCAAATCCAGTATAATGTTGAACGACTACAGGGTGAAGCTCGTCACTGAATTGGAAAAAAATCCATGCAGTGCTTTTGTTTTAAGAAATTTCAAAAGGTGTAAAAAAATGGTGTGCGCACTCTAGCTGGCACAATTTTCTAGATATCGGACTCATATTTAGTACGTAGCTGCACTCTTATCAAGAGACGTTTCGGATTGAATTTGGGCGAAATCCATCGAGCCATTCATATTTGATGTCATTTTGAAATTTTTCAAAAATCAACGTAAGTGCTCTAGCTCCCACAATTTCCGAGATAATCTGCAAAAATTTAGTTTAAACTTGCACTATTAAAAGATGTTTGGCATCGAATTTGGGTGAAATCCATCCAACCTCTCATATTTTATGTCGTTTTGAAATTTTTTGAAAATCGTCGCGCGCGCTCTAGCTTCTACAGTTTCTGAGATATCGGATCAAAATTTGGTACAAAGTCGCACTATCATCGAAAGATGTTTCGTATTTAATTTGGGCAAAATTCACAAAGGCGTTTGAATTTGATGCGACTTTCAATTTTTGAAATTTGACATGGAATTTACATTATATTTATTCTGGACGAGATCGATTTACGAACGGATTTCATAGAAGAATAAGGGTGCAAAGTCGAACCTTGCACATGGCTTCCTCATAATTTTTTACATTTGTCAAAGCTTCCTCTATGAGGAAGCCAAAACTGATCGGTACAGTTCCTCATAGAGGAAACTCTGGCAAATGTAATAAATTATGAGGAAGCCATGTGCAAGGTTCGACTTTGCACCCTTGTTCTTATATTTACAATTCATGTGGCAACAAAAGTGTTTAAATAAAAACCCGAACATGTATTAACGATCAAACTTTATTGCATATATTATTATCTGCATTTTATACAGAGCTCACTATTGTCACATCAGATTTTTCTACTTATTCTCGCGTTTTCTTTCTGTATTTGGCACTGTCAGCCTTGGCGCGAGCGAATCACGTATTGCTTACGTTTATCACATCAAATTTTTTTATTTATTCTCGGGTTTTTTGTTCATATTGGGCACTGTCGGCCTTGGAGCGACCGAATCACGTTTTGATTCGTCGTAAACCAGGGAGCAAGTTTCATCATCCATTATTTCACTTACTGTTGCGCGTGTAACGAAAAAAAATCGTATTGTGCGGGTGAGACATCGCCGTCCATCGGTCCATGTTAGAAAGAGAGCGTATTCAAAAAACAAAGAAATGGGAGCCGAAGGAGCCCGACGCTTGCTCGGCACATGAACGCAGCGCGTCGAAGGTGTAGACGTAAGTGAAGGGGCTGGATTTCAAAGGCTACCCCCCCCCCCCCCCCCTCACCAACTGTGTGAATCCAAGCGCTTTTCAAACGCCCGTCTTGAAAAGTTCGCTTTATTGCTAGTGTTCCTTTTTTCGCGGACCGTCACATATTAATATAGAAAAAAATTATTTAATATAAATCATTCGTAATAAAAAAAATGTATTGTTCGAAATAGAAATTTTAAGAACAAATTTGAATTCATGTAAAAAATCACAGCAGTACTTGGCGAGTTAACATATTACGGATCCCAATCAATGATAGAACGTCCTATTGTACTTCCCAGAACGATACAAACTATAGATTCACATAACTATTTAATAATAAAATGTCTGCCTTGACTTAGTAAATCAACGATCGCCGTTTGTTTCAAGTCCGTGCGAGATCGTGCCATTGTCGCTCACTGCAGAGAGAGAGAGAACGACTGAGCAAGCGTTCTGCTTGGTCTCAAAAGTTAAATAGTGTCAGGAAATATATTATAACTAATGTACGTAATTCATTTATATCAAGTCGATACAAATTCCATAGTTTTATATCTACATGACTGTTTGATAATAACGTTTCTGCCTCGACTTTAAAAAAAACTCGCCAAGTACTGCTGTGATTTTTTACAGGAATTTAAATTTGTTCTTAAAATTTCTATTTTGAACAATACATATCTTTAATACGAATGATTAATATAAAATAATTATTTTCTATATTAATATGTACTTGTTGTAAATACATGCGCTCCATGTTTCCAGTTGATCTCGCACCTTTTTGCATTGGTTGGAGTGGGCTCGCGTAAATGTACTTGTCTCGACTTTTTTACACATTGTGTTTTTGTGAGGATTTAACAGGAGGATTTTTTCAAAGTTCATATATTAATTCCGTAATGTGGGGTTGGGTTGGAGTGTGCAAGGTTATTGAGTGTGGACATTACTTTTCAAACTATTTATTGTCTGTAATCTCGGGTAACTAGAACCTTCAGAAAATTATTTACGATGCTATTCCACTGGCTCACTGTATATGGGGTATTCCTAGGAATTTCGGCAACTTCGGACAGTTGGGTCAAAATCTTTGCCCCCCAATTTTTTTCTTTAATATGTGTTGAAAATGAAGAGACACGTATCTCGGCGTTTTTTATTTTGAGCTCCCACTTTTAAAATACAGTTGTCTGGGAACAGACCTCGGATCTGGTTTGGTGAGCGTGATGGGGGAGGGTGGATTTTCGAGGGTCTGCGGGTGCAAGAGGGTAATTCCGAAAAAAGAAAGAACTCGTTTTACCTTTACGAAAAATGACGAACTGACGAGTATTTATTTAACAATAAGGATAATCGATGATACAAATAAGCACCGGCGTAACACCGCGTGCGTATTGGGTCGTTCCGACCTCGTGCCTGAGCGCGTGAGATCGAAGAGAAGAGTACCGAATGAAGTGAACCGAACAATGAAATTTAATCCCGTTAACCCGAAAAAAGGACGGTTGTAAATCGTCCGATTATCGCGTTGACGAATAGAAGCCGTACCGAAAAAGAAGGTGAAGTGAACCGTCGGATAATCGTAGAAATCGAAAGTCGCGTCCGTTTACTGCGAGGTGTATCGAATAAGTGAAGAAGAACCCGGAAATCGATCGAATATTTGCGTTGATCGATGGGTCAGTTGAGCGGCTAATTGGGGCACCGCGGGGGTCAGGCCAGCGACCGGCCGAGAGCTGCTGACCCCCCACGGTGACTCTCGAAATTACGAAGTTTCCTGAACATACTCCCCGCCTTCGGCAACTGTTGTTGACGAAGAATCTACCGAGAGAACTGATAACCTTGAAGTTGGCCGCTTGAAGGTTGAGGAGGCCGTGCGAAGTGTCACGACTCGAGTGAGACCGTCCGATCGTGGGTGAAGTTCGGTTACTCGAGCTCGTGGCCATCGTGAAGGTGGAAGTAGTCCGTTATAAGCAGAGTGGCCTTGAATTTAATGCTACTTCAACTTCCGTAAGGAGAGTCGTAAATTCTTCATACGGAAGTGAAGTTGTTCGTGCCCCTAGGGTCCAGGTGCAGTTGGAGTGGCCAGTGAAGTATGAGGAAGCCGTTTGAAGCGTGCTGCAGCTCGCTGACGAACTGCAGCACTCCGTAGAAGCCTGGTGTCGGAGGAGAAGTCCAGAAGATCCCAGATCTGTAGATTTGGGTCTGAGGTAGCCGTGAAAGTTTGTTGGGAAGTATCTGAAGAGCCGTGAAGGTCAGCGTTGTTGAGGTTAAAAATTAAAGGCATCGAGGTAGACTGATGAGAGAGAGAAAAAGAGAGGTCGCTCAATCTGTCTCTGAAGTGAAGCTGGTTTTCCTGAAGTCGAAGTGGCAGATGGTCATCCCGTTGAAGTTTTGCCAACCACAGTTCTTTCTAGAAGACTTTCGCTGTGAAGCTGGCTGGTGAACTGAACCCTGATGTATCGAACAATGAAGTCAGTTCCGAGAGAATCCTTTTTCTCGTGATTTCAGTATAGAAGGGTACTCGAAGAGTAAACTTGAGGTTGTCCGTATGCAAAGTCCATACGGGGCCGAGAAGTTTGATGTTGGAAGAATATTGTTGATCGATACACCGTTCGTCGTCTTAAAGGGACCATGGAATACGACGCGAAGTTTTGTCGTGGTGCTATGGGCGCGAAGAATACCGTGGTGAAGAAGATAATACCTTGGGTTTGAGGAGACAGCCATTGGAGCACGAGTCATGTGTGACCAGGTCTCGTAGTCCTGAAGGAATCCGTTGCATAAGTCCCGGTAAGCTTCGTTGGTCGGAAGCCGTCGTTGTAGCTGCGGAAGGCACCGTTTAGCACCAGCATACGAATCTCCGAGAGACGAAGGCGGCTCTTTGAAGGGAAGCCGTACTACGTAACGGCCCTGTTTGTCTCTCGAATGGGTCTCTCGAAAATATTGTTTACAAGAAGACTCCTCCAGTTCGGGTGTAGGGGCCGAAGCCGGCGGAATTCCTCTTGCTCCCAAAATTTCCTAAGCCCACGAAGTGACCTCGTCATCAGTTGAAGTGTGCAGTATACGAGCCGAGCTTGAAGTTGAAGTGTTGACTGGACCGAAGTGTGGGAGGAAGGCGAGCGGCGAAATCGAGACGTTCCCAATGAACGCCATAAACGTGAAGTGTAGTGTAAAGTCGGATCGTGAAGTGACGAGAGAATGACGATGGTCGCTCCCCGCGTCCGTCCCGCTGCCTGACGGCCGACTCCCCATGTTGGGAATGAAGCGGTCGACCGTTGAAGCCGAAGAAGTTGAGCCCTGCGTTCTGAGAGTGATAAGAGCTCAAAACCAGGGTCCATGAAGTGGGATCCGATGTGGAATGCCCGATGACGAGGTGAAGATTGGTTGGCTCGTGGCCAGCAAGACCGAAGGTCGACCCGTCGGCGTGGTAGAAGTGTCCGTTTTTGAAGTGCCGACGAAAGCTGAAGAAAGTGACGCTAAGAGTTGATACGAATTCTCTCGCGTCCCGAAAGTGATGTTGCATCGTTGGCTTGGTTGGAGTCAAGCCTAAGGCTCATTTGGCGATGAAGTTGCCGTTGGTCTCGTCGTCGAGTGCGGATGTGGTCCTTCAGAAGGTGGCGATTGAAGGGAAGTGCTGGCCGGTGTTGCGCTCGAAGGAAGGTGAATCATGGTGTGATGCTTCCCGTTGCATTCGAAGCAGCGCCCCGTGACTCGACAGTTTTGAGCAGAATGTGGTCCGAGACAATTGAAGCAGAGCCGTCTTTGCTCGGCGATGACTCGTCGTTCCTTCGGAGTCCTGAGCTTGAAGAGGTCGCATTTGGTGATGAAGTGTAGTCCGAGGCAGAAGTGGCAATTTTGCGTGGTGAGCCCGGTGGGGCGAAGTGGTTCCGATGAATTGACCGCAGCGATGGTAGCGTGCGATGAGACGCGAGCCGGCATCGCTTTAGCTGGAGGATTTCGGTTAGGTTTGGCTGGACCAGGTCTCGAGGTCACAGTGGAAGTGGGCCGATGAGACTGAGTTGAAGGGAAGGGGTCCATGCACTCGAGCGCGCGAGCTCGGGTGAGAAGAAAGTCTCGTAGGGTTGTAAGATCGGCTGGTGAAGTAGTCGTCCCCAATCGCAGCTCCCACTGCTCCCGGAGACGAGCGTCGAGGCGAGAGACTATGAAGTGTACCAATATTACGCCCCACTCATTCACTGGCATCTGTCAAGCCCTTAAGGCGTTTATGACCTCGGTGACTGCGTTGATAAGGTGATTTAACGATTGATACGAACGGGGTGCGACGGGTAGCATACCGAAGAATTTGTCGAGCTGAGCTGCGACGAGGAGTCGTTTATTCTCGTACCGAGCGACGAGGAGGTCCCAGGCCGAAGCGAAAGAATCGGAAGAGACCGAAAGGTTGGCGATTAGCTGCGCAGCGTCACCCTTGACCGCGCTTCGAAGGTGATGCATCTTTTCGACGGAAGTTATTTCTGGGTTTTGGCCGACCATAGAGACGAAGAGATCGTGGAAGGGTCTCCATGCGGTGAATTCCCCGTTGAAGTCAGGAAGTTGAATCTTTGGCAGCGCGCTTCGAAGGTGCGAAGGGCCCGTGATCGCCGAGAGGTCTGCGAGGTTAGCCCCCGAAGGTTCAACCTGGTCGTGGTGTTCTTTAATTGGCAAAAGGCTTACCTTAGCTTCCTCGTAAGCTTGTTGACACTGCGCCCCCACTGCCTCCTTGAAGTAAATCGTTTCTGTGAGGTTGTCGCAATTCATCTCGAGGAGCGCCGTGTGCTCCTCTCGGAAGCGAGACCAGTTACTTTCCAGCAATTCGAGTCGGGTGTGTGCTTGGGCCTTACTTGTATTTTGGGGCGTCGCGTCCCGTGCAAGCTTCGTGATGGCTTTGATGCACCAGAACGTGCTGACGAGGCCCGTGATACGTCGATCCATCTTCGCGGAATTTGTCGTCATCGTTGAAAGGTCGGGAAGACCGCGAGAATTCACGGAAATCGAATGAAAATGAAAAAATCCGGAAGAGTTCGGAAGTATGAACTGTCAAGACAACCGGCACGCACTGTCTTATCGAGCGAAAAATCCCGAAAACTGAAAAAAATCGAATGAAAACGAGGAAACCCGTAGTAATTCGGAAGTACGAACTATCAAAACAGCTGACGCGCACTGTGTTATCGAGCGAAAATTCGCGAAAACTGAAGAAAATCGAATGAAAACGAAGAAACCCGAAGTAATTCGGAAGTACGAACTGTCAAAACAACTGACGCGCACTGTGTTATCGAGTGAAAAATCGCGGAAACCGGAAAAATCGGAAAAAAACGAAGATACCCGAAGTAATTCGGAAGTACGAACTGTCAAAACAACTGACGCGCACTGTGTTATCGAGTGAAAAATCGCGGAAACCGGAAAAATCGGATAAAAACGAAGAAACCCGGAGTAATTCGGAAATACAAACTGTCAAAACAACTGACGCGCACTGTTATTGAACGAAAACCCGAAAAAAACGAATGAAAGCGAAGAGATCCGAGATAATTCGGATGTACGAACTGTCACAACAACTTGCGCGCACTGTGTTGTCGAGCGGAAAACCGCAAAAAACCGAAAGAATCGAAGGAAAACGGAGAAATCCAAAATAATTCGGATGTACGAACTGTCAAAACAACCGACGCGCACTGTTATTGAACGAAAACCCGAAAAGAACGAATGAAAGCGAGGAGATCCGAGATAATTCGGATGTACGAACTGTCACAACAACCGGCGCGCACTGTGTTGTCGAGCGGAAAACCGCGAAAAACCGTAAGAATCGAAGGAAAACGGAGAAATCCGAAATAATTCGGATGTACGAACTGTCAAAACAACCGGCGCACACTGTGCTTCGAAGACGAAGACCGACGAAAATTCAAAGAAACCCGAACACGCGAAGTTTGAAATCAATTGAGAAGTACCGAAGTGTCAAATAATCGACGCGCACTGAGCTTTGAAGACGAAGACCGACGAAGAAATAGAAGGAACCCGAACACACGAAGTTTGAAATGGATTGAAAAGTACCGAAGTGTCAAAACAAACGACGTGCACCGAGCTTCGAAGACGAAGACCGACGAAAATTCAAAGAAACCCGAACACGCGAAGTTTGAAATCAATTGAGAAGTACCTAAGTGTCAAAACAATCGACGCGCACCGAGTTGTCGAAGACGAAGACCGACAGATCGACACATACTGGTTATCGAACGGAAAATCGATGAAGACTGAAGGATAGATCACGAAATATTGAATCGAACGACGCGCACTGGGCGTCGAACGAAAGCTGATGAAAATCGAAGAATAAATTCACGAAGTGTCAAGCCGATCGACGCGCACTGTGTATCGAACGAAAACCGATGAAAAATCGAAGAATAAATACACGAAGTTGGAACGAACGACGCGCACTGAGCGTCGAACGAAAACCGACAAAGATTTGAAAATACCGGAAATTTATCGGAGTCAAAACTGTTAATCCGAAAGCGAACTCAAACGGAGAGTCGCCGTAAACGAAAGAAAACGAGAAGACATTCAAACAATGTATGCTAGTACCTCCCGAGCTCAAGATGCCGAGATACACGGACACACGCGCGTCGCGAAGAGTACGTGAAGAGCCAGGTGCACACTATTGCACGAAGAGACCGCAAACAGTGGGTGCAAGAGGGTGCGCACTATACGGTGAAGAATCCAAGCGCGAGCGAGACTGAAGTACACGGACACACGCACGTCACGAAGAGTACGTGAAGAGCCAGGCGCACACTATCGCACGAAGAGACCGTGAACAGTGGGTGCGAGAGGGCGCGCCCTATACGGTGAAGGATCCGAGCGTGAGCGAGACTGAAGTACACGGACACACGCGCGTCACGAAGAGTACGTGAAGAGCCAGGCGCACACTATCGCACGAAGAGACCGCGAACGGTGGGTGCGAGAGGGCGCGCCCTATACGGTGAAGGATCCGAGCGCGAGCAAGACCGAAGTACACGCAGGCACGCGCGTCACGCGGAGTACGTGAGAAGCGAAGTGCACACTACCACACGAAGAGGACACAAACAGTGTGCGAGAACGAGCGCGCACTATACGAGGGATCGTGCGAGCGAGAATAAGACCGAGGTACACGAACACACTCGAACTGTAGCGTCTGTGCGAAGCGAGCCACGAACTATTGCGCGTAGCCCGAACGTTCGAGATTGCTTTGCCGCGAGTGCGAGCAAGAGCGAACGTGTACGCCGACGCCGGCAAGCGGGAGAGAGCGCGAGCGAAGAATAGCGGTGTGAAGCGGACAAAGAGAACCGTTGTCGCGCACCTTTCACTTGTTGAAAGAAATGAACCACTCCCGTTTTCTCTTTTTCCACAGTCTCTCAAATTTCCCGACCGCCCATCACCTCAGATTCGGCTCGAAGGACCAAAAAATGTCTGGGAACAGACCTCGGATCTGGTTTGGTGAGCGTGATGGGGGAGGGTGGATTTTCGAGGGTCTGCGGGTGCAAAAGGGTAATTCCGAAAAAAGAAAGAACTCGTTTTACCTTTACGAATAATGACGAATTGACGAGTATTTATTTAACAATAAGGATAATCGATGTTACAAATAAGCACCGGCGTAACACCGCGTGCGTAATGGCGTCGTTCCGACCTCGTGCCTGAGCGCGTGAGATCGAAGAGAAGAGTACCGAATGAAGTGAACCGAACAATGAAATTTAATCCCGTTAACCCGAAAAAAGGACGGTTGTAAATCGTCCGATTATCGCGTTGACGAATAGAAGCCGTACCGAAAAAGAAGGTGAAGTGAACCGTCGGATAATCGTAGAAATCGAAAGTCGCGTCCGTTTACTGCGAGGTGTATCGAATAAGTGAAGAAGAACCCGGAAATCGATCGAATATTTGCGTTGATCGATGGGTCAGTTGAGCGGCTAATTGGGGCACCGCGGGGGTCAGGCCAGCGACCGGCCGAGAGCTGCTGACCCCCCACGGTGACTCTCGAAATTACGAAGTTTCCTGAACAACAGTCAAATGAATTTTTTGAAGTATTGACCACATTCGGTCATGCAAATCGATATATCTCAGCAACGGTTAGTGATAACTAAAAAAGCCACGGGTCTTTTTTTTTGTTATTGAACGCTCTATACAATGAGAACATTTACAATTGTGTTGTACGAATTCAACAATAAGTTATAAACCATTCAAAATTGAAAATGAAATAAAACAAAAAAAGTACCCTTAAATTTAAAAACGTATTTTTTTTTAAATTTTTTGAACAACAACGAAAATTAAGCCACCTCGAACTTTTCGGGCCGACGCTTCGTTCGGGAGTTATAGATTTTTTTGTTACAAAAAACCCGTAAATGTTTACCTGGTTGTTAAGAAAAAAAGCTATAACTTTCGAACGAAGCGTCGGCCCAAGTCCGGCCGAGTCTTAAAATTTCGTTTTCGTTCAAGGAGTTTGAAGAAAAATAGATTTCAATAATTGAGGTTACTTTTTCTTCATGCAATTTTTTACTAATAAAATACGTATATTTACCGGGTTTTTATGACAAAAAAAGCTATAACTTTCGGACGAAACATCGGCCCAAGTCCGGCCGGGTCTCAAAATTTTTCTTTTCGTCCAAGGAATTTGAAAAAAAATCAATTTCAATAATTAAGGGTACTTCTTTTTCATGCAAATTTTTACTAATAAAATACGTAAATTTACGGGTTTTTTGTGACAAAAAAATTTATAACTCCCGAACGAAGCGTCGGCCCAAAAAGTTCAAGGTAGCTAAATTTTTTTTTTTGTTCAAGGAATTTAAAAAAAAATATATTTCAAAAGTTAAGGGTACTGTTTTTGTTTTATTTCATTTTTAATTCTAAATCGTTTATAAATACTTGTTGAATTTGTGCAACATAATCGTAAATGTTTTCATTGTATGGAGCGTTCAAAAACGAAAAATGACCGGTAGTATTTCGAGGTATCGATAACCGTTGCTGAGATATATCGATTTGAATGACCGAATGTAGTCAATACTTTAAAAACTTCATTTGACCGGATTTCAAAAGTGGGGGCTCGAAATGAAAAACGCGGAAATGCGTGTCTCTTTATTTTTAACACATATTAATGAAAAAAATTGGGGGGCAAAAATGTTGATTCAACTGTCCGAAGTTGCCGAAATTCCCAGGGATACCCCATATAATTTTGTTCAATGTTATTAGATTGCCGACTGCTATAAGTATTTCACACAAATATAGATTAAATCATAATTTTTTAATTTCTTAAAATTCCTGCATTGTGTTATTTCTTCTCTATTTCTGTTGAGTGAGCCTGTCGAGAGGTGGAGCCAGGTTCGCACGAGCGTGAGGCGAGCGGGCGCGTGAGGCGGCCAGGGATGGGCGGACTTTAAGTCTATTGAGAATTTAAGTCCGGGCTAAAGCTCAAAATCCGTGTCTACTCGCGATTTTACGCGAGGCAAAATAATAACGGATCTAGGAATAAATGGCCGTAAGACAAAAAGTCCGGGACAAAATGGCCGGACCAAAAAGGCTGTGGAAAAAATGGCCGACGGAACAAATGGCCGTTGGACAAAATGACCACGGAAAAAATGGCCGGGGAAAAAATGGCCGGTAAAAAATGGCCGGGGAAAAAATGGCCGGTGAAAAATGGCCGGGGAAAAAAAGGCCGGTAAAAAATGGCTGATCGAAAAAAAAACGACTCTGGCGTAATATTTGGTATATGAGCGCCCGTTTGTGGATCAACACAATTGTATCGATGATTCACAGTATTGTGATTCCATCCTGAATCAAAAAGACGGCCGTATAATTTCTACCCCCCCCCCCCCCCCCCCCTCCGCCCGCCCCCGCCACCGCTGGACAGCCTAACTACTGTATAATAACTTAAATAACCTAAATAACCTAAATAACCCAAACTAAATCGATAAAAGCAGATCTGAACTAACCCAAACTGACCGAAACTAAGCTTAACCACGCTACTATTTTTTCCCCGGCCATTTTATCCTCGGCCATTTTTGTCCTGGCCATTTTTTCCTCGGCCATTTTATCCCCGGCCATTTTTTCCCCAGCCATTTTATCCTCGGCCATTTTGCCCCGGCCATTTTATCCTCGGCCGTTTTTTCCGCGGCCATCTTGTCCGACGGCCATTTAGTCCGTCGGCCATTTTTTCCCCGGCCTTTTGGGTCCGGCTATTTTGTCTTGGCCTTTTTTTCCAACGGCCATTTATGCCTAATACCAATATAAACACGCCGTGTATTTGAATTTTGCCCAGCGTAAAGCCCACGCCGTGTTTACACTCGGATTTTACACCGGTCGAAATTCCAAAGCCCGAGGGACTTTGGATTTTCGCTAGCGTAAAGCCCTTTAGGACTTTGGATTTTGCCCGACCCAAAATCAAAAATACATCGGTGCTTTCCCAGACTTTAAGTCCTTTCTGGGCAAAATTACACGAATAATTGGAATTTTCATCGAATACGTACGGGAGTACGTATGGATAAAATAAATAATTATGAAATTAATCAATGAATGAATAATTTTACTTTTCTTTCAAGGGTGCGAGTGTGTGTGACTGTGGGGAAGTGTGTGCAAGTGCGTGCGTGCGCGCGTGCTTGCGTACGTGCGTGCGCGCGTGCGTGCGTGCATGCGTGCGTGCGTGCGTGCGTGCGTGCATGCGTGCGTGCGTGCGTGCGTGCATGCGTGCGTGCGTGCGTGCGTGCGTGCGTGCGTGCATGCGTGCGTGCGTGCGTGCGTGCGTGCGAGCATGCGTGCGTGCGTGCGTGCGTGCGTGCGTGCGTGTGGGTGGGTGTGGGTTTGAGTGTGGGCAAGTGCGTGCAGGCGTGCGTGTTTGTGGGTAAGAGTGGGTGTAGGTGAGGGGTAGGTGGGAAAGTGTGTGCAAGTGCGTGCGTGCTTGCGTACCTGCGTGCGCGCGTGCGTGCGTGCATGCGTATGTGTGTGTGTGTGCGTGTGTGCGTGCGTGCGTGCGTGCGTGCGTGCGTGCGTGCGTGCGTGCGTGCGTGCGTGCGTGCGTGCGTGCGTGCGTGCGTGCGTGAGTGCGTGTGCGTGTGCGTGTGCGTGTGCGTGTGCGTGTGCGTGTGCGTGTGCGGTGTGCGTGTGCGTGTGCGTGTGCGTGTGCGTGTGCGTGTGCGTGTGCGTGTGCGTGTGCGTGTGCGTGTGCGTGTGCGTGTGCGTGTGCGTGTGCGTGTGCGTGTGCGTGTGCGTGTGCGTGTGCGTGTGCGTGTGCGTGTGCGTGTGCGTGTGCGTGTGCGTGTTCGTGTGCGTGTGCGTGTGCGTGTGCGTGTGCGTGTGCGTGTGCGTATGCGTGTGCG